>NDXB01011287.1:17118-100321 GCA_002631895.1 Agapornis roseicollis
CATGAGGTTGGCATCAGCCCACCTCACAAGCGTGTCATGGTCCCTCTGGCTGGCATTCCTTCTCTCCAGCGGATCCACCCAACCACACAGTTTCAAATTTAACCTATTGATCAAGCTCAGGCCTTTTTCCAAGGAAACAGAAAACCCCAGTGGATAGCAGAGAAGGGCTAGCAATTCCCCTCCAGCAAACCAGGCCAGACTTGGTCTGTGAGTCACTGTGAAAGCTTATGGAGGTGGGTGACATATAAGGGCTATCAGCTCAGGCAGTGGCTTCCAGATCAAAGATAATGCCATTGCAGGACATGTATAATACAGATCAAAATTAGCCATAGGTTTTACACTGTCCTTCAAGCTTGACTTTGAGAAATGCCTCTTTGGAAAGCATCATACTT
Organism: Agapornis roseicollis; assembly: GCA_002631895.1. Taxonomy (NCBI): domain Eukaryota; kingdom Metazoa; phylum Chordata; class Aves; order Psittaciformes; family Psittacidae; genus Agapornis; species Agapornis roseicollis. The sequence continues at coordinate 17,511 of NDXB01011287.1, forward strand.
TCCCTGATCTTTTATTTTTGGACTTCACTTGTCACGAAGAATGTTACAAATTGGATGGAAATGTATGGGCCATTTGGTTTCTGTGTGCCCTTTGTCATCTCTTAAAAATAGGCCAAATGGCAACAATACAGTAAGATGTCAGCGCCTGAAGAGCCACACAGCAATTCCTGAGAAACCTCCAGAAACTTTCTTACAGAGGTTAAGATACTAAATAATTTAAATTATTTAAATACATTTATGGAAGTTTTCATGATAATCATCTGACCCAACAAACTAAACATCTGTTGAATGCAAACTCAGTATAGCTGGACTCTCCAGCTTGGCTCTATTGATTTGATCTCTAGGGAAATGTTGCAGTTCCTGAGTGTAGCCCAGATCCAAGCAGCGGAACAGGCCTGCAGTTCCTCTGTCTCTTACCCTCCCACAGCCTAAGACAGTTTGAACAGTGTCAGAGTAAAGCAGTGCTCCACAAAGATCAGCTCACATCAAACACACAGCTGTTAACCCAAAGTCACCCAATGGCTGTAAACCTGAGCATTAAGCAGAGGTGGTGGGAAGATACGTGCAGCCCTCGGACTCTCTCACACAGCCTCCATCTCTCTGTGTGACCACTGCCTGCTTCCCCTTCTTTGCCAAAAAAAGGGTCTTGAAGAATTTAGTCATGTTCTGTATGGAGGCTCTGTCACGGGCAAGGAGGGCTGTGAAGCCCTGTGGGGAGGCATGGCTTCACCCCTGCTCTTAAGAAGGTATGTCTCCTGGGATGCCCAGCCACCTCCTCCACTGTTGCATTTACTGTTGGCTTCCTCCTAATGGTCTTCAGCTCTACGCTGGCAGACGGATTACAACAATTTATGCTGGCAAATGGAAGTGCACATAACAAATGTACCAAACAGTAAAGCTATTTCACTTGGTCTCAGTGAATTCTACTTTCAAATGCTCCAAGCTGCTCATCAGAGATGATTAACTCAGCACTTCCCTTCATTTTGTCCAGCTTTCTTTTGATTTTCCCTCTCACCCCCAGACAAGCCCGCTGACTTTGTGCAAGACTTTTACTCAGTTTAATAAATTAAAAAATAAGCAAGAATGAATGAAGTCCTAATACAATTGGTACCATGCCAAAAGTATGCAGAGCTGAGCTAGTCCATTGTTGGAAAATAAGCAGACCCCACCGTTCACAATGAATCTTACTCCATACATCAGTCTCTCAACAAAAGCATCTGAAACCACTTGTCCTGTTTCAGACTGGACATAAATTCTCTTTAGACAAGTGTGAATAGTTAAGCTCAGGATAGATTAAAACCTTGGAGTTTGATTTCAAGCACAAATGATATTGTTCTAAGTAATATCACAGTATACATGAAACAATACATGCCAAACACTCCAGAAATTTCCAGGTATTCAGATACAGGAGAAGCAAAATGCTGCTAAAGCAGTAACCCAGATTAATTATTCCACTGGAAACCCGGGAGCAGGCAACATTACTCTAAGAACAGACACACCAAACTATGTCAGACAGATAATAAGTTACCTCAAAGGCCTCTCCGTTATTCTTTGTTAATACACCTAACCTTCCCCTAGGTTTTTTATGATGAGCTAATGATATAGGCTGCTGGGGAAAAACAAAAGTCTGCCACGGAGACAGCATTAGGTAAAGCCAGAAATCACATCTCATATGGGAGTAAAAAAACCAACCCCCTTTCCTGGTATTTAAACAGACTAATTTATGCACTAATTTTGCTTTTCAGAATAAATCTGTTGCCAAAGCCCCAAGGATGCCTCTCACCAAACTAGGATATTATCACACAGGAATGAATGCGCTGCTTTCTCGAAATCCCAAGCAACTCTAAGAAAAAAAAGCCAAAGCTTATTTACAAGCATCACTTGTGCACCTTCAGCCATGAGTAACGGATTTCCATTGACACTCTGAAAAAGAGCATTTGACTTTTACGGACAAGGCACAAGCTGTATTTAACTTTGAAGGCAGTCAGTGACCAAGCTAGATGCCTCAACTATTAATTTTTCTGTGAACCACAATTATCATGACAATGTCTGTGCTGTTTTCTGCATTTTCTGATTTTTCACTTTCATGTATTTATGGCAGAGACTGCAACAAAACAGATCTGTAAACAGGGACTTGCATTATCACCCTTAAGTCATTCAGAGAATCATAGAATAGTTCGGGTTGAAAAGGACCTTAAGATCATCCAGTTCCAACGCCCTGCCATGAGCAGGGACACCTCACACTAAACCATGGCACCCAAGGCTTCATCCAAACTGGCCTTCAACACTGCCAGGGATGGAGCATTAACAACTTTTTGGGGTAACCTGTTCCATTCCAGTGCCTCATCACCCTAACAGCAAAGAATTTCTTCCTCATATCTATCCTGATCTACCTCTGTTTAAGGTTAAAGCCCTTACCCCTTGTCCTGTNTGGGTTGAAAAGGACCTTAAGATCATCCAGTTCCAACCCCCTGCCATGAGCAGGGACACCTCACACTAAGCCATGGCACCCAAGGCTTCATCCAAACTGGCCTTCAACACTGCCAGGGATGGAGAATTAACAACTTTTTGGGGTAACCTGTTCCATTCCAGTGCCTCATCACCCTAACAGCAAAGAACTTCTTCCTCATATCTATCCTGATCTACCTCTGTTTAAGGTTAAAGCCCTTACCCCTTGTCCTGTCACTACAGTCCCTAATGAAGAGCCCCTCCCCAGCATCCCCATAGGCCCCCTTCAAATACTGGAAGGCTGCTAGGAGGTCTCCATGCAGCCTTCTTTTCCCCAGCCTGAACAGCTCCAGCTTTCCCAGCCTGTCTTCGTATGGGAGATGCTCCAGTCCCTGATCATCCTTGTGGCCTCCTCTGCACTTGTTCCAACAGCTCCAGGTCCTTTTGATGTTGAGGACACCAGAACTGCACACAGTGCTCCAGGAAATGCTCCAGGTGAGGTCTCACAAGAGGAGAGTAGAGGGGCAGGATCAGGTCCTTCAACCTGCTGGTCATGCAGCCCAGGATAACACTGCGAGTCCTTCTCTGCAGGGCTGCTCTCAATCTCCTCTCTGCTCAACCTGGAGCTGTGCCTGGGATTGCTCCCACCCAGCTGTAGGACCTTGCACTTGCCATGGTTAAACTCCATGAGGTTGGCATCAGCCCACCTCACAAGCGTGTCCAGGTCCCTCTGGATGGCATTCCTTCTCTCCAGCGGATCCACCCAACCACACAGCTTGGTGCCATCACAAACTTGCTGAGGGCGCACTCAATCCCACTGCCCATGGCAGCCACAAAAATGTTGAACAGGATAGGTCCCAATCCCGATCCCTGAGGGACACCACCCGTCACTGGCATCCAGCCGGACACTGAGCCACTGACCACAGCTCTTTGCGTGCGGCCATCCAGCCAGTTCTTTATCCACCAAGTAATTCACCCATCGATAATCTCTGCAGTTTAGAGACAAGGACAGTGTCGAACACTTTGTACAAGTGCTGGTTCGTCTTCTGAAATAATCTAACATCTAGTGCACACTTGGACAAAACCAATGATTTATCTGTGCGTAATAAAAATTACACAGAATAAAAATAACTTAAAGATTATTTCATCTTTGCTCATCTTTCATGTAAATAGAATTTTGCTACTGTAAGCCCTTTCTACCCACATGGGGGAGAAAAACAACTGCTTTTTATGGTATAATGAACACTTAGCTGCAGAGAGACGCATTCAATTGCATCTACATTTGGCAATTATTTAATGTCACCTATTAATATCCAGCTCCTGTCTCCAGCAGCCTTACCCTGCATGGTGGCTAAGATTACTAAAAGTGCTAAAAAGGAATTTCCTCCTCTTTGTTACACTTAACCAGAGCTCCTACTGTCCCTGTGCACCCTTCCCCATGAGAAAGGCAGCTTGCCTTTAAGTGCTCCCTCAGTACCACAAGCCTGCTGCCAGCACACTGTAGCAGATGAATGCTCCTGCTCCTCTCTTGTACTCGTGCATTACAGTACCTTAATCTTTCTGTTGTGGGGTTTTCTTGTTCTATAATCACTATTCTATTGTTTCCTGGGCATTTGAGTTCTTTGACTGCCTTGGAAAACAAAACAAAAACTAAACAAAACCACAGATTTCAATCTCCCAGGTTGTGATCTTGTCCTGTCTTTCCATCTAAGCAGAGCTGGAAGATGCACGTGCCATGTTGAGACTCGGGAAGCTAAATTCACACCATGCCACTGATGTTCCAAGGATAATTTTCTGAGAAGCAGGCATCTGTCTAGAGCTGATCTCATGGACAAATTCCAGTTTGCATAGTTTGGATCCCTGCACCCCTTAAGTCTTGTTTTCCACCTGCCTAAAGCACTGAGTGATATTTCTGTGCCTTGAAAACCTTGTGATATACCTGTACAAATATGGATGCCTGTCCCCAGTGCAGGTTCATGTAAAACAGTGTACAGAGGGATCTGAGGTTCTGCAGCGTTAGAGGAAGTTCGTAGTATATTTTCAGGGTTTTACCATATTACTGATCTTTTTCTTTTATATTCCAGCACCTCTGCATGTAATCTGTTATCTTATAGGGTAGAAAGGCAGAATGAAGCTGCACAGCTCCCTGATACAGAATAAATTTTCCCATTTTGAGGAAGTGTCAAGCCCCTTCAACACCAGTAACAAAACTTCCCTTGGCTTCAATGGAGGCAGAAATTCATCCCATATGTTTAATTCAAAAAGCCCCAGGCTTACCCAGTACTATTCCTCTGAAAGCTCATACACAGATTTGGACCAAAACTTGCAGAATTCCTACAAACTGACTATGTACCATGACCAGTACAAAAAATACCTTGTTTTTAACTTGGAATTTGAAAACAAAACTGCAGAGAAAGGTCTATTGTAGACCAACTACTTTCCTTTTCAATTAAGAGACCAGCAAAAGTTTAGGTAGCATTAGTGGCATCTTTTAGTTACAAGTAACTATCCTAATGCTATCTATTGCAGTTATGTGTGGTTTAGTTGCACGTTTTCAACCCATTCTGCCTGAGTGGGAATTTATTCAGATACACAGGTCTGAAAAGAGAACTTAAAATCCAACAACAACAGTTATTTACTTGTTGGAAGAGGACTGAATAAACACTGATACCTAGTTGGGAGAGACTGGGTCAGCAGCCTGCCTAGATGTAACTTGGAAGCATTGCAGGTAGGAAGATCATATGGAAGGTGTGAAACAATCCCACAAAAAGGTGAAGAAGTCACTATCAGTGGAAGATCTCTGTACCATCAGCAGTAAGCCCATTCTTCCTGCAGCAGTGGAAAGACAGCAAAGTTCCCATGGATGTAAGGAAACTCTGAGCTGCAGTCTGAAATGGAAAGACTTCAAGAGTGGTATGGCCAGCACCACGAGGCCTCTGTACTTATTTCAGGGGCAGGGAAGAAAGGAGGAGGCAGAATTTTGTTCCTTTTGTTTCCATTCCCAGACAAAACAAGGAAGGAAGAAAAGTTCTCAAAGATTCAAATTTGGGTTTTAAATATCCCACTGTCTTTTGAGAGATAGTCTTTTGGGGAACCAATGTCCTCCCTTATACAAGGAGAAAAAAGGGAAGGTTTTAGATCTTGACTAATAAAATGAATCTATGATATAACGATCAGAGCTACTCCTCACAAAACTGCTACACAAAGACATTTTGTGTTGCTGATATCTGACCAAAGGCAAAAAGGCTGAGCAATGTGCCTTCATGTCAGGAAAATAAAGCAATGCTTAGATTGTGCCAAGAATGTGGTAGCCCACTGGGGCTGAAAGAGAGGAAAAGCAAACAATAAGCCTTTAGTTTCTCACTCCACAGTGCTCCTCCAAGGCTGAACATCCCAGACCAATTTCAACTGCTGTCCTCAGAGCCAAACAGTCTTTCTCCTGCATGGCTGAAGCAGCTCTAGTTTCCTTAGCTTAAGGCTAAACAAGAAATAAAATAGATATTAGATTAAAATAAAATTGTCAATCACAGGTTACCCTTTTGTACTCGGAATCAGTAGGCATTGCTAGTAAATCCATCAGATAGGGATTTTGCCCAAACTTCTTACAGTCTGAGGCTCATCCTTGCCAGCAGTTACATTCTGGGATGCCCCCCTCACCTTTGATATTAAGAAGGCTTTGCAAACTGTTAGCGTGCTATTCCTCTCCCCAGACTGACAGCTAGAACGCTACTGAAGTACTACCGATGCAAAAACAACCCCCAAATGCCCCACAGAGAAAGCCCCTCAGCCATCACCCTGCCACCATGCTTCTGAGCCTCGCTGCAAACGAGGCTTTGAAAAAATGAACCTGTTCTTTTAACTTCTTTAATTAAAAAATGAATTAAACTGAATTCAAACTGGTTCTGAAATTAACCTGTTTGCCTCTTAACTAAACAACTACTTTGAGACAAAGTGGTTGAAACACATGTAAAAATGAATATTAAACTCCTAGTATAAAAATACCTCCTGTGGATTTCAATTTTGCTTTTAGACTCCTCTTGGGAAAATTATTTTAAACACAGGTGCAGGTAACAGCAGGCTTAGATAAAAACCCATGGCTTTCAATAGTTCAGGGCTGGATTAAAGGCTAGTAATTCCTCTATAAAGCCCCAACAGTAAAGATAGCCTGGACAGGCCTTGGAAGCATACATATGCACCTCATAAATCTTGTGCAAGATTAGATATTGCTCTTAAGGGTGTTAAGAGCCTAACAAAACCCCCACAGCTATAGTGAACAGAGCCAAGACAGACAACTAAAACCCGCAGTTTCGGACACCTTTTTCCTCCCACAAGAGGCTGAATTGTCCAACAGAGAAATTCAGCACATACCATTAGCCCGATACTTCCCAAAAAAGCACTCTGGGTCAGTTTTCAATGGAATTTACATGCTTAGGAGTTCGGTACCTATCTGCTTTTGAAAATGTCCCTGCAAGCCTATTTGCATCCTTAGACATCTAAAATAAAGTTTAAATTCTGAGCAATAGTGTCCCATTTTCTCACATCTAGCCTCCATAAGTCAATCAGCCAACTCATCATTTTGAAAGCAAGAGCAATTAAATCCTAGTATTAGAATTGGGTCCCATTAGATCTCCTCCAGCAGCACACCTTCTTAAATGAGATATGCAGGGAAAAAAAGACATCTGCTTGAAGAAGTGGGCTATAAATTACTATTTGAATGCTGATGGCATTAAAAAAACGAAGAAAGAACTAAAAGCATTTACATTTTTATACCTACAGAGGTGTGCTTTTTAATTAGATGGGAGAGTTGACAAAGCTTGGAGTAAAAACATTTTCATGTGCTGTGCCTGCAAATAGAGATCGTTCTCTTCAGTTCTAAGAAAACTATCATTTGGATGCGGCTGTATGCTAACTCTATTTATGGTATAGTCTAACACATTCCACTAACGTGTTCCAAGAGACGACTCCCTGGGAAAAGCCGGAATCCATGCAAGCAACGAAGAAAATTTGTCTGTGGAAGGCATGCCTTGCCATGCAGTGGGAGCAGATGAGTTTGAACGTACTGCCCCATTGTGCCTGGTTTCAGATAGCCCCGTGCTCTCTGAAGGCAGTTAAGTATCTCCAAAACAAGTACAACCCTAGTGCTCCATCAAAATCAATTTGTCCTGAAGGAGGCTGTGCTAATTACAGCAGGATACAAAATGTCTCACCCTTTGCCTGGTCTGAATTTGGGAATAAATCTGTGACAAAATAAACGTTGTTACCTGATCCCAGTAAGTTGTTACTGAATAAGTTTGACAGGCTGATAAGGCTTTCTTTGACGCGGCAATAAAAACGTCCAAACAGAAAACAGGGTGGCTGCTTTCTGTTTTAAACAAGGATCCTGAGAGGTCCAGTATATTTAATTCAATATTCCAGACATGCGTTCAATTAAAAGAGCGCAGCAATATATATTTGTAGTTTTTGCTGAGTAGTGCAATCAAGGAATGCTGTGGAAGGGTGCCTTTTACCTTCTTATCCTGTAGCTACCACAGAGACGCCCAGGAATGAGCCTGCCTAAGAAAATAGTAGCAAGAAGGACTGCAGAGGTACAGAAATGTCTTCAAGAGGTCTCCCACCTACCAACCCAGCACAAGGCTGGGTTCACTGTCCTTTACAGAGCAGAAAATACATTTCAAGTGCTAGATAAGCAACACGGATGAGTCAGAGGAGAAATCAAGGTTAAGGTTTGAGAAGCATTATTATGCACACTGGATCTCTACCCATCTGGCAGGCCATCTGATCAGAGATGAAGGGAACCGCTTGCTCCCACGAATCTATTTAGGGTCACAGTGCACCAGCTCTGTCGTGACGAACAATGAGGGATCAAAGCAGATCCCTGAGGCTGCCATGTGAAAGATGCCGAAGGAGCAGAAAGGTCTCTTATGGACTCCCGAACCCTGGACATTTCTTTCTTCCTGTCTTTTCTTTTTTCTCCCTTTTCATTCACAGACGTTCAAAGATCTCTGACATTTCACCAACTGCCGGGGCCTGCCAGGTGAGTAGATGGCTGAAGAGTCACAGTAACCACCCTCCCTTTCTGCCTGGATTCACCGGGGGTTTCATATGCCCTGGGAGATGAAAGAGCAGCATGGGTGACTGGCTGTCTTGTGAAATAAGGGTAACTAAGTCAGATCAGAGTAATTGTTTGCCTTTCTGACCCACATCTAGTCTTTTATCACATTTACAACTCTTAATCCTTAATAGGAAATGCTCCATTAATTTTGACCACTGATGTATTAAGGACAGTCTCAAGGGTCAACATGGTTTCCATCTCTCTTCTTCCCAAGCTACATTATTATTACTCTCCCATGGGAAAATCGGGCTTCAGCTTATCACATCAGTTTCTTGCAATCAGGTGAAGGAGCTCCCTGAGAGGCAAGTGAGCAGGAGGGAGTCAGGGAGCTTTCCAGCAAGGGCATGAACTCTTCCCCAGCCTAAGCATGTCTGCCAGAAAGGCCAACATGAGCTTTGGTTGCTAGTTCACAGGGAGGTGCCAGAAAGGCTTGGCTAACATCAACAGCATGTCCCCCAAAATACAAATGGCACAGTATGGTTACTCCACCTCAGTTTACATTAAAAATGGCATTTAAGTAACATAGCTAACCTGGGGTAATAATGAGCGGTATTAATAATTCTGTTTATACTATCTAAATGTTTAGCACATTTGAATGATTCACATTAGGAAAATAAAGAATGTATTACGTTTAAGGAAAAAAAACCTTATTTGGCAGAGGGGTTGGAACTAGATGATCTTAAGGTCCTTTCCAACCCTAACTATTTGATGATTCGATGATTTCTCCCTTCCAAAACTGTTCCTCTACCTAGTATTTACAGAAGACCAACGGATACACATATTTTACATCACTAAATTTTTACTGAGGCATGTTCATTTGTCCCGTTTTGAAATCAAGGATTTCACATCTCGGATTCAGGCTCCTTGACCTGACTTCCCACCTTATTTTGCAGAGTTTTTGACCAGGATAAAATACTTTGCCTCAGAAACACAACATGGCAGCTTTGCACTCTGTATCTTTTAAACATTTAAAATAATGCAATAATAATAAAGAAACAATGGAAAACTTACGAAGAAATACAGGCTTATAAAAGAAGACTGCACAGATAGGTACATTTAGCAAAGTAATTTCCTACCAATCTATGAGTATTGAATATCTAAATTCTTAGGTCTTTATTCATTCACCTTTGGAAGGTTTACTTGCCAATTCATTTTCCCAATCTCTCTACTTCATAAAATTTCATCATTTGCATTTTAATACAAGCACAACCTTCAGTTGAGATGCAGAAAGGATTAAGAGAAGACAAGAACACAAGAAAAAAAGCATGCTTACACGTGGTAGAAGTAGAGTGAGACAAATAGAAGGAGAAAAGTTGATCAGGGATACAGAAAACTTAGATACACCGGAGAAAATCTATTTGTTCAAAGTGGGAAAAAGGGGAAGGAGAAAAAGCAAAAATTACTGGAGTAACTGTTAACAAAACTAGAATATAAACCAGGAAGGAAATAAATCTAAGTTCTTTTAAAACAACAAAAAATAATGTAAATATCAGAGCAAACCATAGGCAGGGACAGCCTGAAGACGAGGCTGTAGATAACAAAATGCAGAACATGGAGTGCAGAGGAAGAGCACCCTTAAAAGGTCATTCTTTCCATCCATTGCATAAGTTTGACTTTGCCACATATTTCCAATACTCACAGCATTTTCTGTGGTATGTGCTGACCTTTTAGGTTTGTCTACTCTAGTATTTTCTTTTACTTCAATATTTTTCTTTAAACATTTTGAATCTATGATTTAATGTCCTGTTAGGTAGAGCTCTAATAAAAATAAACCCACACACAGAACAAAAAGAAAAACCAAGAAAAATAACACTTCAGAACATTTCCAGCTTTGGCTCTGGATATGGGCACAAGACCTCCTCCTCAGAGCTAACCTCTGAGGGTTACTGGGGTAGCTTCAGTGTTGTGTTGGAAAGCTGCCTGGAATAAACACTTTTAGCATCAATTAGGACACTAAAAACTTAAGGGTTGATGCAGTGAAGGTGAAACCTGTGACTGGTCTGACACCTGAGTATCATGCTGGGAGCCAAAAAGACAGGTCATAATGCCAAGCCCTGACACAATGGCTTCAACCAAGTGATTTAAATTCTTTGCACTTCTTTCTCCCATGGTCTTATAAATACCATACAGACCACAAACACTTTTGTATCTCAACATTGCCAGCTCATTCTTGTATGACTCTGGGTACACACAGACAGCCAAATGGCAGTCCCACAGCTGATCCTTAAAGAAGGAAAAGTGAACGTTTTCACACAGAGCAACACTATTGGTGCATTGGTATTTATGGTCTGGCAGTAGGGTTGAGCAAGTCTGACAAAAACTAAGCTATTAAATGAGGCTGGATTCATGACCTGGCTAAATAGAAATGTTGTAGTTCCAACCCAAAGTATTTCTACTTGATGGGAGAAAACAGACTTAAAGACCATAGTGGCTACATGGATAAAATCAGTCCAGAATGTGACTGCGGTTTATGAACATGAAAAAGCAAAGCGAGTTAAAAATTGTATAATAATGGAAGTCCCTATATATTACATCAAGATTTGAAATGATAACCCAATCCTCATTTTCCAGAGTTCAAAGTCCTTATTTCCTTATTATACAGTTATTTCCTTGTACAGAAAGGCAGACTGATAATTCCCTTACGTCAGTTAAGGTCTTTATTTCCCTCTACTGTTTCCACAAAGCCGCTCTTGTCACTGGGAAATTCCTTAAGACAGCAGCAAGCCCTCTTGTTAAGAAAGAGCAAGACACAAAGCTCAACTTTTGCGAAGCACTGCTCATTCAGCAGATATTAATTTGAACACTGAAATCAAAGTGTCTGCTGACACGCAGCTCAACATAACTGAAGAAACATAAGATCCAGCGTATAAAGCAGTGAAAGGACCTTCAGATTTGTACATACCCCTGCATTGTTGCTGCACTGCTAGGCAGGTGTTCTAATGCTCTGATGCTCTGAGTCTCAACATCTCACTCATTAATCATAATTTAAATAACCAATTGAAATGGACCTCAGAAGACAAGGATGCCTTTCTTTTCTTCTATATCTTTTGGACCTAAAATTTGAAGATGTTTTTTCCACTTAATGAAGTTGGTTCTGCAGGCCCCTATCTGCAGATTGAGGTAATTTTACTTACAAAAGTTCTTAAAAGAAAATAGCTGAGCAAAGCATGTGCATTTTATTTATCCATGTAGGGAATACTCAAAAGAAAGCACCAATCTCTAAGAGCAATAACAAGTCATGCTTCTTTCAATATGCTGGTTTCATGGTCTCCGAAAGTCAATCATGTAAGTAAATGGCGCACATAGGTAGCATATCCGAGAGATTTAATTTATTTGTACTTTGTTAAAGAATAACAGTGAAAAAGGATTCCTGAAGAACTTCCAAAGGAGAATCTCACTAGTGTTTCCAGAAGTTACATACGACTTCTGACCAGGAAAAAAATAAACTCAAAAGGGAGGATCTGAGGCTCCTAAATATAAAATAGTGTAGATACAGTGTAGATACAGTGTAGATACAACCGTATCTACATATTAAATGCATTGCTGCCCATTGCAATTGTTATAAAAACTTAACTACTTTGGGCACATTAACAATTGCTTACATGACTCTACAAGATCCTGGTATGTAATGACGGCTCCTTCAGTTCTTAGAAGTGATGCGTAACTGCTGTGTTCACTGAGTTAAACTTAAAAAAGGATGAATGCTTTTGCAAAGCAAAAACATGTTCATAAACTCCTATATATTTTGTTTCCAAATACGTTTTTGAAGACCAGCTCAGATCTGGTACTCATTCGCAAATAAAACGCCAAACTTGGCACGAATTTTAGCTCAATTCTCTCACAAGATCATTTCTTCCCATTCTCCCTTCTGGCATGTAATGCCTCCTTGTTGACTTCTATTTAGTCACTGGTGTTTCAAAGGAGACATTGGTATCTCTTTTTAAGGAATTACTGTTATTTTTAATTGGAGCCATTTGCCCTTCTGAAAAATCCACATCACTGATGCCAGCTCTTCTGTTTCTGACTTCCACCACCTCCCTGTCAAACTGGAATGGAAAACAATCAGCTTTTCCATTTAAATCAGCTTCTGCTGTCATGCAACACCCAGAGTTACACAAGTAACAAGAAAGCTGAAAAATGCATGACCAGTTTGTATCTGTTGCTGCAGAAATTCAGTTCAGCTTCTTTAATCCAAACAAAGTGATAAAGATGAAAGGAATTCAGGTAAAGCAGAAATCAAATTGAACTGCAACATGTGGATCCAAAGTATTCTTCTCATGTCATTGTTGGAGGGAGAGACAGGGAGTTCCAGGACAGAACTGAGACGCAATCTGAAGTCCACTGAATGGGAAGACCACAAAACTTCAACTATTTCACTAGTCAGGTTGTTTCTAGAGACAGAAGAAACCCCATTCCTGGCTTTCTAGACAGAGTTGATGTTCTGGCCTGGCTCGAGAGCAAGTAGCCTTTCTAGTAAGTCAGGTGCACTAGCGCTCTTCCAGTTAAGCAAGGCTTAGGGAAGGGATCTGACTCTGTGTTTTTCTTTCTTTTTTATTCTTCTAATTGAAATTCATTTCAGCTTTACATACAGGTATCTTGTTCGTGTATCTTGATGTTATCCAAAGACAAACCATTGCAGTCCCACAGGGACTTTAGCAAGCCACAAGATACTTGGCAATATCTAAGCTTTCCGGGAGTTCAAACCCTCTGCTGTCACAGGGAAAGCTGAGAAGCCAGCACTTAAATATCTTCTGGCAGCCCCCAAGAATCCTCTTTCAAATGCCAAGTGTAGGAAAGGCACACACTTAAAATGTATCTTTCTTCTTCCACTGAAATAAGAGTAAGACATATCTTGCCCACTTGCAAGAACAGTGGGTTGGACCACAGAAATAAACAAATATATGACAGCAGAAGGTCTGCTGCCCTAGCAAGAAATGATAAAACATTCAGGGATCAGCAGGTTTTGCCCCAACTACTTACAATCCAAAGGAGGTATTTCAGGCTGGCGAGTTACACCTCTGAGAACAGAGTTATGAAATCATTTCTCCCATGGCTTGACAACACACTGGAGGGAGGGAGAAATGACAGGCAGGATGAATGAGCCTGTCACACAGCAAGCAAACAGTAGAACCAAGCCTTAAGCACAGTTGAATAAAAAAGCAAAGAAAAAAGCAGAAACCCCAAACCTGTGAACTTTTGTCATAAACTATGTTAATTTCTCTCCCTGGATAATTCCCCACCAGAGATATGCCACATTGCTTGACACCTGGCCTGAAGATAACACGACAATCTCACTAAACACTGAGGGCTTTGCTTTGTTGTTTGTTTATCCATTATGCCCCTTAGTTTATCATAGGGCATTAAGGAGAAGAAAGATGGGTGAAGGACTATTTCTGATAATATTATCAATAGTATAGAACGATACCCCTTTTCTTCCATCTTGGGTCATGTAAAATAAAGACGTTTCTTTTGTAGTTAATGACTGATGGTGAACTGAGAAGCTGTCACAGAGGGTTATCTCAAATAGTGAAACCAAACCTGAACAGAAATACTTTATCATTATTTAGAAAAAATAACCTGACAGCAAACAAAGCCAATAACATGTTGCTCCTCATGCGTCTACCATGGCCAACACTGCGCTAAGAGCTCATCTCTAAAAGCTCTGCATGTGCAGTTGCTAATGCATGGGAAATATGATTAACCAACTGAGAAAGGCCTAGAATTACTCCCATTCTGACTAGATTACTGGATAATTAGATTGGTGGCAGTCTTCCCTTACTGGGCTGTCAGATTAAATCATGCTGGTTTTCTTCAGATAGCTGTTATGTTCCACAATAACAAACAGGGACTGAGACCAAATGCTTTTCATGTTCAAAAGATGTAAATGCCTCGTCTACCTCTACTGCACCAATAACAAAAATGCCCAGTGCACTTGCAAATGTCACTGAATTTGATTAAAACATACCTACTTGATAAACCTAGTCAGAAAGATTTAATTTGACTTGATAAATGGGAATCACAATGCTTTGAATACTCATTTGGCTGATTACCTAATGGAAGGGTGAAATCAAATTACACTTTAATGCGCATAAAGAAAGAACATTTCAAAGTTCTGCTTACAAAGAAACAAGTCTTTCATTCACATGCTCTTTCTGGCATCTGTTCACTCCAAGAAAGGAGCTGGCAAGTACGTCTGGATCTTCCATATTTGCTTAATGTAGGAACTAAAAGCTTTACGTTTTCCTGATTTCCTATAACTGGTACTGCACCACATGTTAAAATGGTAACTGGTAGATTTATGGTATTTGGTTCCTCTCTTCTCTCCTTGAAGACATGACATGGTTTAAGGCCAGCCGGTAACTCAGAACCATGCAGCCACTCTCTCACTCCCCCCAGCTTCCTCCCCCTGCTCCTGAAAGGACGGGGAGGAGAATCAAAAGAATGTAACTCCAATGTGTTAAGAACAGCCCAGTAACTAACCACTGCTGCTACCACCAGTAATAATAATGATAAAGGAAATGACAAGGGAAGAGAATCCAACCACTCACCACTCGCCGACCGATACCCAGCCTGACCCGAGCAGTGATCTAGCCCTTCTGGGTAACTGCGTGTTATCAGCACTGTTCCCAGGCTGAAAGTCAAAACCACAGCACTGCACCAGCTACTAAGGAGAAAACTGACTGCTACTGCTGAACCCAGGACAAGACATGACATGAACTCCATTAACTGACCAGAATGGAAAGCTGAATTACTAATTCTCAAAATAATAATAAAAAATAATGTTACTATTGTCAAATCTGTACACTAGAATCTCATGAAGATCAGTATGATTACGGTGCTCCCTAAAGTGACCGTTGGGTGGCAAAAGTCTTCTGAAAGATAGCAATGGCTGCATGCAAATCCTGGTTCAGTATCTGGATTCAGAGGAAAACTGTGGTGAGTCTCCCACTGTCCTGAATAAAAGAGGGGAACAGCCCTTGGTGGCCCTAAGACAGGGGGTTTTGTTGCCCCATTGTAACCATGTCCCTCCCAACAGCAAAGCAGCTATCCCTGCTGAGGCACCCTCTAGCTATCATAGCACCACTGGTTTTTCTTTCTCCTGCAGGTTTCAAGAACCCCAGACTGGTTTGGTTTGGAAGGGATCTTAAAGCTCATCCAGTTCCAAACCCCTGCCATGGGCAGGGACACCTTCCACTAGACCAGGTTGCTCAAAGCCCCATTAAACGTGGCCTTGAACACTGCCAGGGATGGGGCAGCCAAGATGAACATTCAGGAAGGATCCAGTATTTTTCCTTCTTACTTTAGATTATGTAATAGTGCCACATTTGGAGACTTCCCACAGGTAGTTAATAAAGGTAACGTTTTCTGTACATCTGTTCTCACTGGCAAATTTATGCAATGCGATGAAAAACGTATCTTTTGAAGTTTGCGCAAGAACGAGGAGATGGAAGCCAAAGAAAAGGTGGCACATCTCTGATAACGTATGTCAGAATATCAAAAACATTTGAAGCTGTGAAGCTGTAACTGATTGGCTTTTTTTTTTTTCTTTTTGCCTTCTAGTGACTTCTTATTTTTCACATTTATTTTGAACTGTAAAAGCAGCTTACGCTTGTATGAGATTATTTTCCGATGAAACAGGAAAGGGGTAGAGTTATAAACAACAATGCCAAGAAAGATAAGCAGCTAAACCAGTAAACTATAAGCACAGAGAGCAAAAGCTGATGTTAAGAAACAAGCCACTGTTATATACCTTGTATTTACAATACTAATGCATATTTATCATATCTGATAGGAATAATAGTTTCAAGGACTTGCAGCAATAACTAGAACAACAAACTTAATGAAGTTAATGATAAGGAGAAACTCTTTTTCCACCCACAGGTTCTGGTTTTTATAAAACTAGATAAGAATCATTTGTCTTTATGGCTGAAACAGAACCACACTGGAGGGAAAATGAACTGGTCAATTTACAGTGTCTAGCAACATCAAACAGCAAGTTTGGATAGGAAGTAAGTGACACCTTACCTAAGAAAAACAGTGGAAGGATTCTAACATGTTTCTTGAGTTAGAATTTAACCAGAATATTCTAATTAACTCTTTCCAATCTCACAGGTTGGGATAGCTGGTAAGTACCATGAGATCCTTTCTATCAAGGTACAGTAAAAAAAGAATATATGTTCAGGTATTTACATTAACTCTGTTTGTAAATATATGCTAAGTTCCCAGACTCCCTTGGGTTCATAATTTGGGGCTACTAGGTATAAATATGTTCTGATCACTACTCAGTGGGCTGGGACTAAAATAAATACAGAAACGGGTTTGGAATCATCTTTTAACAAACAATTCTTTGTCTAAGGAAAGGAAGCAAAAATGCCTTTGGCTACTTGACAGAAGCAAATGGCACTTGTTTAAGGTTGCCTGGGAATTGAAATGGCAGGAAATTACCCGTGAGAGATGGATTAATATGAAGTTAATGCTGCCATAAGTACAAATATATTATTCCCCTGTCTATGCTGTTATCAGATGGACAGATACATGTACATGCATTTAAGCACTCGCAAATCTTCACTAAAATTTGAAATACTCTGTTTTTCCTTAATTGAAGGAAACCTTTCCTGGCACTGGCATCAGGGAAACTCCATTTCCCTGGGCTTTCACTCTTAGGCTCATTCAGGACCATGTGCTTACCGTGATGGAGGTTGTTTCTGATGTGCACACCTGTCCAACACAAGCTGAACAGAAACCACCGACACCTTTCAACAGTGCCTAAGAACTCTCAGATGTTAACACATTTTGGCTAATAATGAGTAGGATTATGATTAAATGAAGTATCATAAGAGTAGAAGGGTTTTAATCCTGCTTTTTACATGCAGTGAGGAGTAAGCGTTCTTCATTTAAAAGGTGATCATCCACTCCATGAGAACTAAATGCATTAAACCAATAATGTGAATAGTATCCACCATTTCACATACTTTGGGTGGCCTTATTTCAACAAAAAGTTATTCAGGATCCCTAAGACCTCATTAGCAGCAGTGAAACAGATCCAGTGGCAGTAATAAACTCCAGTTTAAATTAGAAACAGCTACATTTTTCACATTCACCCGCATACACATGATCTATTCGCTGATAACCCAAACTAACGAATTAGCTAAAGTTTACATAACTTCAAGAGGAAAAATAGCAATAAACAACCTCTGTATCTATAGCAATAAATCCTTTGTTCATCTTACAGCTGAGCTGTTCCTCTGATCATTAAGGAAAAACTAATTAAAGCAGGGCTTCATACACCTTTACAGAAAACTGCGTCCCAGGGTGAGATGTGGTCGAGCCAAAGTAGGCTCACATTTATTTGCAGTGTGTGGTCCCTGATGTGAAAAAACACACAACTTAACAACAGTTGCTCTCATTTTAAATATTTCCAGCTTGAGTTTTCACTGCAAAACATCATTTGCTATGTTTGTACTCAAAAGGCAAGGCATAGTAAAAGTTCTGTTTAAACACAAAAGGAATGCTTTCTGTTTAACAGCTAAACACCCCTCTTCCTCTCCCTTTATTCCACGGAGAAAAATGCTACATACTGCAAAACCCTAAATCAAGTCAAGTTTGCTTTCCTCTATGAAAATTTCTATTTCAACATCACAACTGCTATTAACTTCAAAGGAAGCTGACAGTTCTTCACTTATTAAGTTAAAAGACGGCCAACTTTCAGCTGGAGTCACTGCAAATTAATTCTGCCTTACAAGGCCACATTAGGTCATTTCCTGAGCTGATGGCAATAAATTGACCTTTCCATAATGTAAGAACAAATGCACATAGGGAGGCCGTCCTGATGTGAAAACAGGAGGACTGGGCTAAGCTGGTCTCAGGGAAAGGGTGCAGGGCAGCCTGACCCAGCAGCACTCAGATCCGCCCCATTGCAACTCCACCTGCAGCTTGAATCTGCACCTCGATTTACAACCTACTTGGCTGTATGCTCCAGCATAGGCACTAGGTATGACTCGACGGTACCTCTTCTGCTCTGTCATTTTACATTTTGTCCTGTGGATTGTAACTGTACACTTGTCAGCTACAGCACAGTGCAGGCAGACTGGAAGCCAAACAGGCTGAGGTCGGCACATTTTGTCTTACAAACTTGATCTCTGCCATGCCCTCAGCTTTGAGGGGCACTTATTTATTAATGGATATATAGGAAGAAATAGAGCTGGCAGGAACATGCTGTGTAAACAAGCATCAAAGTACTGACATTTTCACTTCTCGCTGTGTAATTTGCCACACTCATATGAAAACATTAGTTAACAAAGCCTGAAAATGCAGGATTATCGCTTCCCACTAAACTGTTCTAACAGCTTCGTTTCTTAGAATGCACTGACCTCCAGGCAAAACATCTCCTCAAGGGGTGGGAAAAAATCCTGCCTAAACCCTGCCTGGTCTCAGTCTTGTCTCTTTGCACACAGAGACAGCAGTGGAGACAGCACAGCATTCAGGTGGGAGGGAACCTCTGGCACATGATGACTGTTACCCTGCATCTGTCATAAACTGCTGTCTCCCACCTCAATTTCTTCAAGTATTTTGGGCAGAAAGCTATTCTTTACTTTTGATCTGCACAGGACTTCACGGAGTCATGGGCCCAATCCATTACTATTCTAACACAAATACTGAAGTCTCCCTGGTGTCCAAATGACACAACATGGAAGAGAGCCAGTTCTTAAGAAAACAGAGGCAAAATGTATGGGAGTTTTGCCATCACCCTCAGTGAAGCTATCATTTAACCCAAAGGTCCACAGCTCATACTGCAAGATGAATAGCAAGCAGTCTGCTGGGTCTCTGACACCTGCCTCTCATTATAGGAACACTGATTTCCTCTCTCTTGCATTTCTGGTTTTTATCTACCGAAACCTCCATATCTGCACTCTACACTGGTTAAGTGAATTTCAGTGAAGAAGGCACAGATTAATTCTCATTATTTCCATTATAAGCATTATCCCGGAGTTAGGATGAAAAAAAAATCTAAAACCCCAGACTCTGACCACCAAATGAGCTTAGGTTTAATTATAAACAAAATGGGCTTAATGGTAGGTTTTGTACAGCCTCAGACAATCAAAGCTACTGATAAACAACAGGCACTGCTTTTGATGGGAATAAACTGTCTTTTGTTTTGTACAAAAGGAAGAAACCTGAGAGCCAGGAGAGCAACAGCCTATCTCTATGGGTTAAATAATATGTCTTATAAAACATGAAATATTAGTAAGAAAACCTATACAGAGACGGATACACAGCCCACTGTATTGTCTCTTCGAGGGAGCGATGAGAATGCAGGTCAGTAAGAATAACTGCCAGACTATCCTGCCTTTGCTGAAACCAGAAAAGAACATTAAAGTCTAGGGCAAAATCTGAAAGCAAAATGTCGCATACGGACTCGGTTTCTCCAAGCAGGATGCAGGAGCTCAGGGTTCAGGCCCTACACCCCTGATAGCTAGCGGGCTATAGCTGTTGTCTTCTGCAGTGTCCCTACAATTATTCAATTAGTCATATGAGGTGGGAGAGGTCTGGGTGAGCAAAACCAAGAGAGGCTTCTTGGGAGACAGCTAATAATCTGAGGGAGGGGCAAGAGGTCTATCACCTGGCATGTAAGAGACCGTCCTTGGAGCCCCTGCTCCAAATCAGACTGACACGGAACTGAGGCCAAGCCACCAAAACTGAACTTTAAGCTCCGAATTATTAACTCTTCTGAAGAAAAAAGGTTCTTTCACTATTAAAATTCATTCTGGAAGCTCCAGGGCTTTTTGTCTAAATATGTTTCCAAAGGGCTTCTTGGGTTTCGGTTTGTTGCTGGGTGTTTTGTTTGTTTGGTTTTGGTTTTTTGTTTGTTTGGTT
Organism: Agapornis roseicollis; assembly: GCA_002631895.1. Classification (NCBI taxonomy): domain Eukaryota; kingdom Metazoa; phylum Chordata; class Aves; order Psittaciformes; family Psittacidae; genus Agapornis; species Agapornis roseicollis. The sequence continues at coordinate 37,945 of NDXB01011287.1, forward strand.
TTGGTTTTTTGTTAGGCTTTTTTTGGGGGGGGATGGGGTGAGGTCAAGAAACCTTCCCAGTTTTCACCCCTATATCTATCTACTGTTGTAACTGCAAAGCAAAGTGAGTTTAGGTGGTCCAGTGAGATCCATGATGAAAGGTCCTCCACAGAAATAAGAAAGAGGCAAAATAAGTCTTTAAAGTCCAGGAGGAAGAAAGTAGAAATGTTGAAAACTGATGAACAGCCTGCATAAATTAAAGTCATTCAGGAAACTGTTCATGGAAGGACTTTCAGCAGTGAACTGAAATATCAGAATGTTTAGGGCTTTGATAAATAGGATTTCTTAATGGAAAATAAATTCGTCTAACATAGCGCAACAAAGAATGCCTAACTATTCTATGATTCTATAATGCAGCAGCTAGTCAGATGATGTTGTGGATTAATGTACACAATTAGGATAAAGGTAATCTGTTCACATGACATGCCACAAAATAACTCAAACAAGCTGAGTATCTTCTGTTATGCTGAAGTCAGAGATAATTGCTAATACATCGGCATATGTTGTTAGTCATAATACTCATATCTTAGAAAGTAGCCACTCATTGTCCTTTGCAAGCATTTAGTCACTTCCATTGCTTTGAGGTCTTCATATTCTGGTTGTCATACAAAATGTACTATGGCTACTACACAGTCAAATGTTCTGAGAATGGAAAGAAACCCAGCAAATATAACCAAGTGAACCTCAAAGAGCTAGAAGTCCCAAAAGAGCCGTACAGTGCAGACAATTAGTTTCTGCTTACCGGTAATGTTTTGCAGGCAAACACAGAGGAATCAATCCCAAAAGATCAACGCAGAAGCAAGAAGAACAGGTAAGAACTGGGAAAGCGGCAAGCCACAAAGAACAAAAACTAGAAACATAATTTGAATCAATCACAGCTTGCCTGTGATTCACCTCTGTAAAGTCTCTTCCTTTATTTCTACCTATCAATACAAATCCTGCACTGACATTTTGAAAACAACAAGAAACAAAGCAGATTTATCTGGAATAGCATCTTTCATTATTTATTTACTCCTAAACCACAAACTGCTACGCAATGCATTTGCTGCAATTGGAAAAAATTACTTTTTATTGCAGTCTGAGTAACTTCCTATTTTCTTCCATTACTGAATAATAATTTAACACAGTAAACAAATACTCATTAAAGCTTCTTAGCAGACTAAAGTTTTGAATCATTGTTCTGGCAAAATTTCTCCTAAAGCTCTTGGAAGTGCTTCGTGAGCAATCTTACACAGGTAATGAACCCAGCACATGAAGATAAATAACTTCTCTATTTCAGCACACTGAGAATACTACCATGGGCTGCAGAAGAGCTGTACGTTCATTAGGCCATGCTCATTTCACAGTCCTCCTTTGGCTGCTCTCAAGGCTGGCAATCTTGTCACCAGTTGAGCCCAGATTGACGCTACGTTGGTCTCATCAGAGAAACACCTGCTACCTAGCACACAGCTCTGAGAGGCAAAGTCTTGGGTCCACGGTGGGTACAGTAATGCTGGAGAATAATTCTGTGACCAGAACGTGCAATGACAACGGTAAAATCACAGTAAATGATTCCAAGGTACTTCCTGACTGCCTTGATTAATCTTAACACAAAACAGGGTTCAAACCAGCCATTTTAAACACATGGGGTAGTGTGATCAGTTTTGAGAGGCCCGTATCTCATCTCCACGACAAGCACAAGTTCGCATGTCCAAGTACTGAAAGATTACAGAATAGCAGTTAAAAAACCAGGGAAGTGAGAGGAAGCAGGAAGCATTTTCTGGCACTCTTCAAGACTACACAGAGCACAGATGATAGAAAGTCTGAAGGAATTTGGCCTTCTCCTAGAACTTAAAGGAGAAGAATGTGCACACACGTTTTTGTTTAGATCTGTGCTTTCTTCAGTGTTCTGGTACTCAGAGAATATTACTGGGGTTTAAGCAAGGGTTTTTGCCATTTATGACGGTCACTGTTTATGGTGCTCCCAAAGGGCAGAGAGCAGGTGCTGAGTCCAAATTAGACCTGCTGAGATAATCACCAACACATGTTCCTGCTCGGGGTATTCAAATCTAAACATCGAAAAGTTGCACAACTCTGTCCCAAGACAGGCAGTAAGCAGGAGGCTGAAGGCTGGAAAGGGTACTGGAAAAATCAGGAAGCAACAGATGTCAACCTGTGACACAGACTATTAAAATGCTGATTTAAAAATTAGAGAACAAATCCTCTTGTACTAAATGCCTACGTAAGCCTTCAGGTAAGGATAGGAAGACAATGTCTCTATATCCATGCAAATGAAGCTTCAGCAAACTGGGTGACAGGAAAAAACACTGCCCAGCCAAGGCAGCTGAAGTCAGCATCCCTGGCCTAGGAGGACGGGCTACAGGGTTACACTGGAGAAATAGCTGCAGTTGCACATATACCCCCCCAGGAGCAGAGCTGGGAAGCCAGGCAGCAATGGCATCATCCTCCATATGAATGCACCCGTGCCCTTCTCTGACAGCATGATTATAGGAGAGCTACTGAGGACTCCTCCAATTTGCAGCAAAAACATAGAAAGACAGAAAAAAACCCAAACAAAACAGGCCAGACAGGCACAATCCCATTTTTTCCATATATTACTAGTGAAGGATTTTGAAGTCATGATATACTGCCACAAAGCAGCGTGCACAAAGCATGCCCCACTGGAGACATGTCTTCTGTGCAGTGGTCCCAGCTCCTACAGAGCAGTACAGCTCCAAGGGAAGCAAAAGACAAGAACCCACAGCAATACATGCCTCCCATGGGCTCCTTTGGCACCACCAGGGGAGGACCAGCACTCACTGAGGCTCCCACAAGCCCTTTGTCCTCTACCACCCACATGTTCTGTACAAAAAGGACTCAAGAGCCTTCCTCTGAGTGAGCTCCTACAAATAAATAAGGTATTAATACAAAGACAGATAGTGATCTTCTTACAACACTGATTTATTTCAGCTTTCTTGCTGCCCCAGAGTTAACACATCTGGTAGGCTGAAAATGCACACGCAACCCAGCATTAATATGTACAGTGAAACTGGTAGCTCTGAGACTTAGAAGCTCTCAGGTTTTTTCCATGAAGTATCTGGGACTGGTTACTTCTCAAATGAGCTAGCAACTTAACAAAGGGCACTCCTGCCTCTCTCCCTCAGTTCCTCGCAAGGCATTTCTTTTCCAACCCATAATCAAAATTTGCTCAGCAGGTATTTTAGCATCTGGGACTCAAAGAGGTTGGGGAGGAAAGACCAAGCTGAGAGAGATAAGCAGGTGGAACAGAAAGAACTGGAGGTGAGAGGGAGGAGGAGGAGGGTCAGGCTGGTTTTGTACGTTCAAAATATTTTACATTCTAAGATAGGACTGTGAAGCTCCAGATGACACGGAGGTCTACGGGGATACTCTCCAGCACCCGAACCTACAGCACTGATATAAAATACCGGGGGAAGAACACATGTAGAATCATAGAATCACAGAATAGTTCGGGTTGCAAGGGACCATAAGATCATCCAGTTCCCACACCCCTGCCATAAGCAGGGACACCTCACACTAAACCATGGCACCCAAGGCTTCATCCAATCTGGCCTTGAACACTGTCAGGGATGGAGCACTCACAACCTCCCTGGCCAACCCATTCCAGTGCCTCAGCACCCTCACAGCAAAGAATTTCTTCCTTATACCCAACCTAAACCTCTCCTGTTTAAGTTAGCATCCAGCCATTATAAACCAACCAAACACCTGATTTCTCCCCCTCACCACCATGCCCCCACACCCCCTTTTTTAAGTAAAAAACCCTTGGGAATTCAGGAATTGCTAATATTCTGTCAGGAATAGCTCCGGAGATTTCTGAGCTCTGTTTTGAAGGCCTCCTTGTTACTTGATCATCTTTTCCACTTCTTTAGTCTCCTGTCTCCCCATTTAATTATGGAGGTGTCAATGAGGTTGATTAGAGCACAGACTTTAGGAGCCAGGGGACTGCCATGATAGCAAATCTAAAGAGAGAACCCAGATGAGAATCTCTTAAAAATAGCTACAATTTGCAAAAGACTTTTAGTCCACTTGAGAAAGGAGGCCACAGCAAAAGGCATCTTAACCCTCCTTATTTCTCTGCCACCGGCCAGCCCTGGCACCATGCAGGACACCTAACTACGCTTCACAATTTAGCCTTTGAGTACCTGGACATACCCATCTTCACGAAACTCCCCAAAGGCTTAGAACCCACAGTAGTCCTCTAGTAAATGTCCTCAAATGCCCCTGTGAGCCTGAGTCGATGAACCTGCAACTTATGAGTGCTTAGCACCTTAGCTTGGGCTGTACCACACCAGACTACGCTTTGAACTCTGTGGGTCCTCAGCCCAAACACATTACACAGTTTTTTCTTCTCCATGCTTTTAGGTAAGTGTTATTCTACACCGTACATGCTGCAATATTCTACAGATATACTGAGGAGGAGTTTTGTTCCAAAGGGCCATCAAGCATCAAGGGCTCACGTAACTAAAAAACACAGTCTGCACTGTAACGAACGGATAATGATACAGGCAAAAGAGAATCCCATATTTCCTGTTAACCTTATAAAGCAATCTACTTGCTCTATTAGCTCTTTTTCTGATAATGGCTCTATGAAGTTATTTACAACATAAATTAAGGCAATTACTAGCCTTGATTCTCACTTACCCAGTGTGCAATTATTCCCATAGCCTAATCTACTCTCACTTGTTTCCTTCACGTTTTTCAAGATGTGCAAAGTAGCCCGAGCACAAACAGGCACAAAGCTCACAGAGGTTGCATCTAGATCTGCATTTCAGTGTGAATCAGGAATGTGTCTTTGATGCAAATTTCCTAATTATTCCCACTTGCCATGTGCTGTTCCTATCACAGAGCGGCTGTGGAGCACAGGAGCTCAGGTCTTTTCAGATTAAATGTACCCAGAAGTTCAGTTCAGGACTACACTTGATGTATTTCCACCACTACTGAGCATGTAGTCTTACGTGACCTGACAAGAACTAGTGTGAAATAAAGCCCCACTTATATCAGGTCTGCAGCACTATTTTTGTCTCCATATCTGTTCCCATTAGTCCACACTGCTTCTTACTGTACACGCAACCTGATTTCTAGACTTGAGCAAAGCCCTACAGCCTAGTCTAGTTTGCTTAGCTCAACAAACATTGCCCAGCTCTAAACAACAGACCCATTCTTCTCTCAATTAAACAGGATTATGCTGATCTAAAGATGAAGCAAATGAATGAGGAACTTGGGATCAGAGATCATTTTGGTCCCCTTGCCTTGCTCAATGATCATTCTTTGTAGCAACATCCAAGAAGGTAACATACAACACGTTTCAGTCCTCGCTGAGATTAAGACAGAAAGATTGACTGCTCAGTACTGCCCCCAGCTCTGGACAAAAACTTTGAATGCTTTGGAGCATTTAAGAAACACCACCCTGATCTGGCTGCTAAACGTTCTTCATGCCTTCTGTGAGAGTACGAGTGCTACTTCCAGAGAAAACTGGTTTGATCAACAAAGACACAGCTGGTTTCACAGGAACATGTCCTGAAAAACACCAAACCCATGGAAAAAAAAATACATTATTATAGGTTCCACTTTGAAACAGAACTTACAGCAATGCGGTCCCAGTGACCATTAACCAAGATCTCCTTCTTTCATTGCCATAGCAAATGCACATGCTGCCTAGAGTAACAAAAACCATCTCCGTTGAATGTTGAGTAGACTTACTATGTCCCAGACTGGTTTATAGGACATTTAGTAGTACTTGAATAGTAAATCAGCTTAAATTAGTAAGATAACTAACAAATCTGTACCTAACCTCTTTTAATGACAGTAAGCAAATACCTGTAAAGCTTGCCCACATACTTGCTGTCTACAAGACACAAAGCATCACCATACCCTCCTGGGGCCAAAAAAACACCCATAAAATCTTTTTGACAGGCTTTTTCCTGTCAAAGACTGTACAAGGAGAATGTAAAACACAGAACACAGAATAAAATCAAATACTTAGAAGAAACCTTGACCTATCAAGTCATCTTTCTGTCCTTATAGGAAGAGGCTTGTTTAAAGATGGCAGGACCCTATCTTGTCTAATGTGCCAGTGTTGTGCCATCATTACATTAACATTGTGCATTTCCCGGCAGTTTTACTATAAACGATTTGCACCTATTCAAACATTCTTGTTTGGTTTTGATCCGTGCGAATTCTCTCCCCCAGCTCCTCCACATCTCTATTTGCCTTCACAGAACGGAATGAAGGATTTTCAAAAGTAAATCCAGGAAAACATTTTCATTGCAGTAAATTACAGACAAAAAAAAAAACCCCACCAAAAACCCAAACCAAAACAAAAAAAAACTAAAACCTACCTAGTAAAGCAATGTTCCTGCAAAAAAATCCTTTTGGTTTTTTGGTGGTTTTATTTCCTCTCTGGAAAGGCTGAGCAACAAAGCAGGTGTGCTGGGGAAAAACACATCTGCTGGCTTTGCACAATGGAACAGAAAGTCCACTTTGTTCTATCACCACGTGGAATTAAAAAGAATAAATAAATTAACAAACCCCAGATTTTTCTTGCATCCTCTTTAGGAAATTCCCTTGTTAAAGCAGAGCAGGAGAACTTTTCTCTTGTTTCTCTTCCCTCTTGTCCCTTTTGAAAGGACTGTTGTGATCCTGAAAACATAATCTGGGATGAAACATCTGGTCTTCACTTTTTAATTACATTTCAATCATCTCTAAGGCTTTCCTGGAGGTAGACATACCTACAAGGGCTTACTGTCAAAGCTATAGGAGTTACAGGGCTGCTGTATAAATGGATCCGCTGTAATGGTGGATTTGGGACCAGTCTAAATAAATAAGATCATGCCACATAAAACTTCTTCAGAAGCAGTGACTGCACACAAGCAGATATTGCGGAGTTTTGATGCTGACAGAAGCATGGCTTGGGCAGGGAAACCTCTGAGGGGAAGACAGGGCCAGGGACAGAACGAGCATCCAAACTGGATGGTATAAGCATCCTGGCAGCCTGCCTCTGGCTGCTGCTCAAACCTTTTCACACAGGGAACAAGAGTAGTCCCTTTCAAATGGCAAAAGCAGTGCCCTCCCTCCCTCACAATATGTGTTTATCTCCAAATGAAGACAGAGGGGAGAATGGTGCAGCGGCAATGGCAGCAGGGTTGGGAGTCAGGCAGTCATGCAGGTGGGCTGCAGCAGCTTGCCCTGTGGCTGGTGCTTCCTTCCTGAGCCTCCCCCAGCCCAGGTGCTGACACTCTGGAGACTATCCCGGGGAAGCAGGAGAGCTGCCAAGTACAAGGTGTTATCCTGGACACTAAAATGCCTTGCTGCAGCTCTGAAGCATGCAGTAACGTAGATAGGAGAGGATAAGGAGTTCACAATTTGTTTGGGCTGTGATCCAGCAGAAAGCACTTAAGCAGGTGTATTACCAGCAAAGCCACCAGCTCCATCACACGCAGGAAGCTAGCATCCAGCTTCCCAACAGCAGGATCCACACCATGCCGGGGGAGCAAGGGATCACTTTGAAAAGAAGCCCTTTCTCTTTTTCTTTCTATACATTTCCAAATTTCATGTCAACCTGGTCACACTATCCTCTAGAGTGCAATGGAAATGGCACCAAGCAACAACCAGAAGTGCTTCTCTCTTTCTCTTCACTAATATTTACGCTACAATAACTGAAGCCAAGAATGGCCCTGCTCTGTATTTCGTCCCACACAGAAAGTCAGAAAGTGTCTGAAACCAAGCAAATATCATACTGAAAAAACCTAAAAGGAGTAACAAAGATGGAAAGATGAAACAAGTTGACTAGTGCCAAGCAGCAGACCAGCAACAGTGTGAAACAGCACCCAGGCTATCCCAAACTTGAATCCAGCAGGCTATGCTGCCTCTCAGCCTTAGGGGTGGGTGCTGTCCACTCTGAGAGCAGTGTGGCAGCCCAGAGGGAAGGATCCAAATCTGAAGTAGCAGATGCAGATGTAGTTTCTATAATCAATACCACCTGCCATGCTTCAGAGCATTTCTGAAGCAATATATCCTACACACCAGAGCCCTGAACCCTGGCAAGCATTCTATGGTCTTAAATTATTTAGTAAAAAAAAAAAAAGGGTTAGATATTCCTCTTTCTAGAGCTCTGCATGTGTGTATATATATATATACATACATATATATGTATTTCAATAGTAAATCTGACATATTGACAAGACACAGTGGTTTTCCCCTATTCTTTCCTTTACCTTTATATAAACCTAATAAGGTTCTGTAAAGAGGTTATATCTCAAAGTACAATCAGTAACAGAGAGGCAAATAAATGTTTCATCAGCACCCATTTTAAAGACCTTTGCATATAGTATTTCTTGCTGGTAAGGTCAACCTGACATAAACCAGTCCTCAGCAGGCATCTCCCACCTTTCCAAGAAGAAATAAAACTTAAACTCTGCAGATGATAAAGCACTTTGTTTCAAAACCAGTGCTTCGTGACCTTGGCCTTGCAGTTGAACCTCAAAGGTCTGTTCTGAAGTGTTATCATTCACAAATTATCCTTGTTCATTACTGGTTTTCAGCTTTGTACTGGTGAATACAGACTATCCTCCAGATTAACAGAAAACCATGACAGGATAGAAAAAACTTAAGTAAAAAAATGACAGCAGGAGTAATTGTTTCATTTTCATCATCTTTCCTTACTACAGAAAATCTGCAAGATGGAAGCAGATGATGCAGTTCTAAGTAGCTTAAGGCATGGTAAACAAAAAGGAGTTGTATCTCCCACATAGATTAGCAAAACAAAGCAAACCCCAGTAATCTCAGTTATTTGGTGTTCGCAGGTGGCGAGGAAGGGGTATGACTTTTCTTGTCTAGAACAGAAGTGTGCTGACCCTGAATTTGAATGGGCTATGTTGAGGGGATGGAGTTTTCCCAGCTTTTACATCTCCTGTTGGCTGTTTTTAGATTGTACAGCCTTTCAGTCTGATACAAAAGGCTCCTTAGTCCTGAGATAGCTCCACAGTCCATTTTAAAAGTAATTTTCTAAGCAGCAGCAGCTCCAATCAATGAATACCCTTGCAATGTAATCCTGCCCATATTCATACTCAGTTGCTTTGCATGCAGTGGCAAAATACTCCATGGATTCAAACACATAGCAGCAAAATACTTTATGAACACAATGCTCATCCAGTAGACTCGCATCTGACAATGACAGATACTGCTGGCAGGCAGTGCTGTTGGTTTAGTCCAGCCATAAAAGAAGGCCAGTTTGGGTACGTATGTGGTTTCTCCACAACACTGATTAATTTCAGCAGCTTAGATGATATGTGATATTTATGGATTAGAGGCAAAGATAGGAAACATTAACTTACATTCTAAAACTGCCAAGCCTTAAATATGGGATGAGAAAACATTCAAGCTCAGAGGGCAACTTGATTTTGAAACTCCTGTAGCCAGAGAAAGGCATGCATTTGGACAAGATTTATTCTTACGTACCTTGGGACTGATCAAGAGTAGAGCCCTGTCACACTCCTTTCAAACAGCTCACAGCAAAGCAGTCAACAAGCCAAATTGCTTCATTCCCTCTCCCATTCCCACTTCAGAAACCCTGCCACACATAGGTGACAGGCTTGACGAACGGATGTCAGGGAATTTGGTCTGGCCTTACAGGCAGGTTCATACCCGTATTATTTATTTTACTAACCACATACTCAAAAAGAGACCCAAAATAATTCACAAAAAAGGCCTGAAGCTGAGATCTCCTGAACAGTTTGGGGAATAAACTCTCCAGGAATAAAAAGTCTGTGTATTTCAGAATGAAGAACTGCTAAGGAAGGCAAGGAAAGGATCCTGGATATTCTGGGTATTTCAGAAGTACAGAAGATTTGAAGCAGGCTACTACACCACAGGAAATTTGATGCATTGGTGCTGCAATGCCCTTTGGATTTCCATGAAGAAAAATCCTGTGAATAAGAATATAAACACTTGCAAAGGCACACAAAACATACAACTGAGAGTGAGAACAAAGAAGCTAACATTGCTGCAGTTAGGACAGCACCAGCAACCCTTGCAGATGTCTTTTTGTTACCAGAACATAAAAACACATGTACAATACTTGTATCCTGCAGTAGGGAGCCTAAGCCCTGCAAGATTATCCTGGGGTGAGAAAACCAGCACAGAATTTCTAAGCTGGATGTAGCCTCAACAGGCAGAGTACTTGGGATGCACAGCTAATGAGGGTTAGTTATCTGCTAGCTGCATAACTGTTTGGAGGGGATGTTAGGTTACAGCAGGAGTGAGAGCAGCACCTCAGAGCTATCAAGCCTCCTTGCCGTGACAGGATCCAGACATCAGTGTCTTGTTTCCACACGGCAGCTCTGGGCCTCTGTTCCTTCTTGCAGCGATCAACAGTGCTCCAAATGGAAACACCGTTACAGGAATTTGTTTCATTAACTTTCTGCACAAACATTCCACGTTTCCTTCACACTCCTTTAATCTTCAAAAAAAGAGCTACCGATTCTAAAGGTCTTTGACATCTCTCCGCCTTCTGCACTAGCCCATTCAGCACAAGTTACAAATGCCTCCATATTGCCTTCTGAAAAAGTCTCTGGTTTCTAAAAAGAAAGAAAACGAAAGAGATGGGATTGTCCCCTGAAGTCTCTGGGTATTTGTTTTCTCTGGATGACTGTTTTCCTACACTTCAGCGAACAGCTCAGCTGCATGACCCTCCCCTCAGCACCTGGGAAGCGCACTGCCAACTGGAAGTGTTTATTCTCTGTAGATTAAACAGCATTTGCTGGACAGTGATCACAGAAAGTTGTAAAAACAGATGGACAATGATCTGTCCAGACTTCCAGAGCTCACCATGAGAAGGCTACTTACATGAGAACATTTTGCTGAGGAATCAAAGGGTTTCCTTTCCCCCTGTCTATACTCAGTTACATGAGGTCTGTTTTCTAAACACGGGAACATAAACCAACCATCTTAAATAATGCCAAAACTGCAAGTTTGAAACGAACAGTCCGAGTTAGGCTATCAGAATTAACAGGTTGGATTAAATGAAAAAAGAAATCACACAAACCCAAACCAATCCTGTACATGACCCTTTTCCCATTTCTCCTGCAACTCAAAGTAGTCCCCTCTTTTCCAGATACACTGTCACTCCTTGGCTCAGTGGAAAGAGTAAACTATTTATTCCCATTAATACTCCAGATGAACCGGATTTAAAAGTTGGTACCAATGTGGTCTCTCATGCGCTGACATAAACAAGCAGTGTGCTGTATAAAATCATACCGGCTTGGATCTGGGAGTAAGACATTTTAAAGAACATTTTTTAGGTGATGAGCTTGACCCTGAGCTGTGCCTCTGACAAAGTCTTGAGGTCACGCTAAACAACAAGACGAACGTCAACTCTTGTCACGCTGCTCCAACAGGCTAATGTGATAAAGGGGAGATCTATGATGGACAAATACAATGCTGACTCTGCCTTTAGCTCCAGCACTTGCAACACAAGAACTGTGAGGTCCACGTTCTCATTTCCACACTAAGAAGGACTTGGGAAAAAACAGAGCAGTTGCAAGGGGAAAAGCAAGAAGGATGATGAAAGGATCAAAGCATTTGCTTCACAGTGTGAGAAGCAAGATGATCAATTTATTTAACTGATCAAAAAGGCAATTTAGAGGTTGCTTGTTCTCAGCCTATGAGTGCCCATATGGGAAGCAGAATTTGATTGAGGGCTTTCCAATCTAGGAAAAAATTATTAAGATCAAACAGCTAGAACCTAAGGCTTGTTCATGTTATAAATCATTCACTCACTCTCCACCACTAATCCCAATTCTATGACCATCTGGTACTTCTTCAAATACTTCATCTTGAAAACTAACCAGAAATCTGACCAAAGAACTAAACAGGAGAAAATGGGAAAGAGAACTCCGGAACTACATGAACAGAAAAGAACTCCAGCGATCTGAGCTATGTATGAACAGCATTTTCCATGTTCTGACTTCCCTTGCATACCATGTTCATGTTTTACTGCTTTCTCTATTTCTGTTAACATCATTTAGAACAGTAACTCTTCTGTTAACCAACATTGCCTTTATACTTGTCTTCATGCAATCAGGTTTCTATGCTATATAGGAATTAAAGATTAACAGTACTTGTATTTTGCATACCAGGAAGCTGGATCTAATCCCACACCTGCAGAACAGCAGTTTTCAATACAGGGATAGAGGACTGCCATCCTAGTGGCCCTCGAGAAGGCTATCAAGGGGACAAGATGACTTGAATTTCTGCTCATACACAAAATGTGGCCTCCCAGACTTTCAGGGATTTTGGGGTAGTGTTTTGGTGCATGCAACTTTGCACAGGCTTTCAGCCAGAGAAGAGTTTGGGAAGTTTTCCTGTACAGAAATGCCATAGTGCTACTGTCCAGAAGGCAGGTGACATGAGAGAAACTTCTTGCTGTTTTGCTGAAGAGGAATTTTGTATAGTGCATTAAAAGGCCGGAGTAACCCTGGGAACTGACAGTAATTGCTGGTGGGTTGCTGGTTTGGGGTTTTTTCTGTTATGGCAGTTAAGCGCTAGATTTTGTCAGTTTAAAAATAAAATATAAGGAAACTCCCAGAATAGGTTTCACCCTAGACAAGCAGATCAAGGCTGGGAAAGGGAAAAGCCTCAACCTCAAGAACACCTTATTGCCTGCTCTGCAAGGTAACAGTGTGATGATTTGGAGTTGCATGCTTTCTTGGTCACATCCTCAATACCATTATGACCTTTCCAGAAATATAAGGAAGGAGGCAACATGCCAGCCATTATCACAGGAGAATGCTGAATGCTTCAGTATTAAAAGCATTAATCGTTTAATCCTGTCCTGGGTTCAGCAGTTGCAGTCAGTTTTCCTTCTCTTTAGTAGCTGGTGTTTTGACTTAGCCCGGGAACAAGGCTGATCAGGCCGATGGTTTTGGTTGTTGCTGAGCGATGTTTGCCCTGACCAAGGACTTTGCGAGCCTCATGCTCTGCTGGGGAGGAGGGGAAGCTGGGAGGAAGGAGGGACAGGACCCAAACTGACCAAAGAGGTATTCCATACCATAGCACGTCATGCCCAGGATGTAACTGGGGGTGATCTGGAGGGCGTAGTGCTCTCGGGGTGGTTGGAAGAGGTGGTCGGTCAGCACTCGGTTGGTGGGGTGTCGTGGGTTATCTGTCGGTGGTTGATGGGATGCTGTATTCTTCTCCTTTATCATTATTATTATTGGTGGCAGCAGCAGTGATTTGTGTTCTACCTTAGTTACTGAACTGTTCTTATCTCAACCTGTGGGAGTTGCATTCTTTTGATTCTCCCCCTCTGGAAGCAGGGGAGGGCAAGAAAGGGGGGGGTTGAGTGAATGAACGAGCTGCGTGGTTGGGTCTAAACCACGACAAATCCACGAGCTTGTTTAATCCACAAACACCAGCACTGTGCAAGCTCTTCTGAACAAGCACTTTACCTTGTAGGTTGGGGTTTGGTTGGTTGGTTTATTGGTTTGTTGTTGGTTTGGTTTGGGCTGGGTTAGGTTGGGGTTTTTTTAATACATTTAAAACACTTTGTACCAGTCCTGGGATACATACACAGAAAAGCATTTGCCATACCAGAGTGTAAAGTCCCGGAGCTGCCAAGCTGCATTATAACACAGAACAAGTGAGGGAAACTCATGGTTTTGCACCATCACTGATGAGCATAAGGAAAGCCATAATTATTAACCTATGGAAGCTGGGAGGAATTAAGCCTGTTTCCAGCTTTCTAATGGAGTAAACAAACAAGTAAATTCTTTTTCTTTTCTTCACTATCTGTCTTTTCCCTTCTCCACTGCTGAGTAATACATAAGGTATTATACATTAATACAAATATCAAACGGGGTTCTTGCTCCCTGCCACAGGAAACACGACATGTTTGGTTAACTCCCCTCTTCTAATTTATGGGAAGGAACTACAACGCTGACTAGCATTTATAAGCAAGATTAATGATTTGACAATAGACTCCTTTGTACTTTCAACTACCTATAAACAAAGGCAGTTCTTTGTTTACAGAAAACAAATAATGTTCTGAGAGAAAATACAACATCATTACCAGTTTGGTAATTTTCTCCAGAAACCCATAGGCTGAACATTTTAAGCCAGCACTATGGTAAGCCCTGCTTTACACACTGTTTGTATCAAGTATAACCCACCAGGCAGAAACTGCACTAGCTACTCAAATCCTACCACCACAGTGTTGTAGAGGGAAACCCTCCATCAGAATGTAGTGAGCATGATGCAGACAGAGCATGAAGCCAGTTAAGCTGCCTTAATGCTGATCAGCATTTTACTCAAAATGCTGCCACTACATTAATAGTTCTTGGACCAAGTAACTGGAAACTCAAGCAAACATTATTCTTTTAAGTAAATGTCTGTCAATGACAATATTTTGGGGTAAATTTAGAAATTCTGGTAGGAACCAAGAGTGCCACTGATTGCTGCTGACCGAAGCAAAATAGATTTGCCTTTCTCCAGGTCCCCAGAAAGCCCCAGGATGCTTTCTAGGTGTCACTGTCCTGAGTGTTCTTTCTCTGTGTTGAATTCTTCACCTTTTTGTAGCTTAAAATTTAACGAATCCTTTACATACTGCTGCATGAAAACAAGACAGAGGTCTACAAAAATGGATCTAATTGTTACATATTCTCAATGATCAATACTGAGGCAAACTAAGAAGAGTTATTCAAAATAGGACGTATGGTGCAGAAAACATATCAATAGAATTATACATAATATGCTTGAAAATGTTTAGTTCTATCAAACACAGCTCTAGCCTCCTATATACACATATATATAGAGAGAGGACAGATCTTTTCAGTCTACACAGTATCTCGCAAAGAACTGAAAGCTTTCAAATCCCACTAAAATTGGTGAGAATTACTGGCAATTAATCATATCCCAGAATTATTCTGTGACTTGGAAGAATAAGCACTAGCACAAAAGAAACACACGCAGCGACTAACATATAGATATGAGTGATTTGCTAATAAAAACAAATAGCTTAACAGGGGATCAGGCTTCCTGCCAACATGTTGGGATTCTTTTGTGAAATCTATGAGGGAAAATCATGTCAGGGAACCATTGTAGGTATTCTCCTTGTGACCACTTAACACTTCCACACAATAAATCTATGCACAATGATTTCAGTTTGCTACTGATTTGCAGATCACCTGGAAAGTGGGGTGTATATCAAGCACCTGCATTTGCGTAGACAAACAGGTCTGAGCTGTATCTTTAAACATCCCTACCTTGTAACTGCAAAAAAATTCCAAGAATTGCAATTTGTGCCATTTTACCTCATGCATGGTATTAGATGTCTTATCCTCTTTCTAAAATAGATCTCTTCCTGTTATTCCAAGTAGTTAAACTAAACACATTTTTCCCTCACCTAAGCTGTAGAGGAACCACAGACTGCCTAAACACACAGGCAAGACTGTGACCAGCTCTTGCTTACACATAATGACCTAGAAGTCACCATCCAAAACTGACACGGTTAACTGGTAACTTCATACCCAGTGCGCTACCTAAACTCACTGCATACAACTCCGTACTCCAAGGGCAGCTTCAGTACTTTTAGTTAGCAAAGGTGCTGTGATTATGGGCTAATTTTGTAGGGATTTCCCCAGGAATTCATTCTGCACATGTGAGTGAACTGAAAACCAGAGAGCTGCAGTTAGAAGAGCACTGAGCTAGAGACAGAAAAGCTTGCTGAGCAGCAGTTCATAGACTTCATTTTAAACACAGTTAAGCTCCACTCGTGAACGAAAGTATGATCAGATGCAGCATATTTTAAGATATTTTGCTGAACTAGAGTTTGAGTTTCAGTTTCTCAAAGAACCTGTTAAAAAGATGAAAGCTTTATATGCTAAGCCCAGTCAGACGTAACCTGTGAATGACTCATAATTCAGTTGCTACCAACAATGAAGCATTTAAACAGAAGATGATATTGAAGACAGCACATTAAAATAATGCAAATGGACAAAAAGAAAGACCAGAAACAGAAATGTAACCATAGCATTGCAAAAGCTGAGAAAATAATTACAAACTATCTAAACAGAGGATGAGATTTAATATTCAACCACAGTGCTGTTTCCAAAATGCAATCTTTTTTTCTTTTATCTCTTCTCTTTAACAACTGACCTGCATTTCTAGTAGAGGAGCATGCAGGGTGGGAGTGATTTCTGAAATGAGTGTTTACACAGCATTAACTGTTACTTTCAAAGACAAAAGAATTAGTCCTAAAATCCGCCATTTCAGAAATGACAAGCCAAATACTGCTGATTAAAAATGCCTGAGTAACTTAAACCGATTCATCATTATTGTTATGAGCACCAGAGTAGATTTTGCAAAAACCACAGGTAGTTTGTAGCTGGTTCTAGACTAAGCCTTTTGGAAAACTCTGCTTTCTATGAAATAAACAACTCTAATAAATGAAGGCAAGCCATCTATTGAAATAATCAATATTCATCATCAAATAAAATCCTCTGGCTGAACATCAATCTTCCTTACAGAAATGCAACCTTCCAAAACTATTTCTTACCTCACTAATAATAGGTTACATGGCTATGGAGAGTAAACACACAGTCTTGTATTTTAAGTATTTTTTTAAATACTGAGCAAAATACCTAAGCACTAAAGAAAGAGACTAAGGCAGTATTGTTACAGCAGTTTGCAATTTGATTAGTGGAACTCAGCCTATTTTCAACTATACCTACATCTGTTTTCTGCATAGCACATGCCACATACATCTACGATCAATATTTCATACATATTCCTGTTCCACAGGGCAGTGGATCATTCACATCCTCGAATGGTCAGAAAGATTAATGTTTCTTTTGTAATTGCCCTCTTTTCTATGCTGCAAACCTAAGGTGCTGCCGCACACTGGAAAAGGGAATTTAAATGAGGAAGAGGAAATGCTACAGATGTACAGGTATAATGGAATAAATATCACCTGTTGGAAAGCAAGAAGCCTTTCTTTTCAGCATGAGAAAAGACCAAATTTTCAAAGAGGTATCACCTTAGGCTCTGCATCTGTGCTATTACCACCTTCCACATGATGTGAAACAATTTATACACAAAGATCAGTACTTCTCTGTGGAAAGAAATATTACTGCAGAGTTCAATTGCCTATATGTATAACCATCTCCCATAATTTCTTTATGCTGGCAAACTTTTTGTGCGTTACATACACAAGGATGAAACTTACTGGGAGTGCTGTGAATTTACATAGCTTTTTATCTGTCACCTAAGGACCCGACTGTTCTCCCTGTATGAAGCACACGCGACCATTTATGCATTTGAAAATTCTTCTGCCTACAGGAAACCAAAAAGAAAAAGCATTTATTTCTGTCTTATATCAGTTCTTCTTTTCAGAAGAAGTTCCTAATCCTCCCTCTCAATCCTTTCTTAACCTTTTTTTTGTGTCACTTACATCTTTTATCAACTTTCTATTAAACATGTCCAGGAAACCTCTAGATAAGATGGCGACAGATCCAGGAGAAATAAAAAATGCAGAGCACCAAAGGCAAAAAAACAGATGAAACAACATGAAAATTGCAAGGCAGGCAAATGTTCTCTCTTTTCAAAGTTTCCCACACTCAGCTCCAACATGCTTCCCATAAGTAATACTATCGCACAAACTGCACAGATAAGGCTAAAGCCTTATCGTGTAATTAGACAAAATCTTGTAATGCCATAATGCGCATTAAATGTCTGATCTGACACCCAATAAATATGTGGGAGGCTGTCCTTCAAAGCTTGCTGGACTAAACCCTGAGTGTGTGGGCTCACTAATGAGCAGCCTGACTTGTGCCCATGAGCCAGGCAGAGAATAGCTACCAGAAAATGCAATCCCTATAGCTCATAATTGTTTAGACATGGAAAATGGAAAACCACAGAAATAAAGAACTGGTCAAGCCACAGCCTACAACACATTTATTTTTCATGTATTCCACTAATCAAAATTTGTGACGCATGCTTGGAAGAATAAAAGGTTTACAACTAGAAAAATTTGTGCTTAAATTTGCTATCTAGTATGGACTGACAGCTCATTCACAACCTTAGTAGAAAAAGCCACTCATTTACAGCATTGTGAAGCCAATGCAGAGGGAAGGTACGCTTAGGCGTATGATTACACTGCAGTGCAGAAGAAAGCCAGCCACGGTCCTGGAGAGCTCTCCACAAGCTAATTTAACTTGCTAAGCAAATTAGATATAGACCTAAAAGGAATTATTTTTCCCCAAAGTAACTTTAACCCTCATACATGCACTATGCAGAATCAATCTAAAGCTTCTTAAAAGTACCAGGTCTTGGAAAGATCAACTTGAATTACAAATTTGCGATTGGTCCTTTGATTTACCTTGTGCTAAAATACAGCCAGCACACAACATTGGCTTTTTACTGCTTTATGGAGTATACAATTACATGAAATAACATCAAACTCATCTAAATAGCTGGCCATTTAACTGTCTGTTTGGAGCAGTTGCACACTCTGTCATCCTGTGTAATCTAAAGCACAGAGTCAAGTCCGGCTGCTGCTTATAATTTAAGACAGGTAGCTCTGAACAACAGGGCCCTTCCCCCTCCTCCCTCCTGAGGAAGGGAAAGCTCTTAAAAGGTCAGGCACCAAAATGCAGTTTACTGAATAAAGCTCAAGTTTGAAGAATGTGCCTTCTAGAATGATTTTACTACCTGGGATGTAATGAGTTTTACAGGCTCTCTTTGTTAAATTGCCCTGACAATTTCCATTTCCACTTGCTTCAATCATATTAACAGAAGCTAAAGTTCACAAGTAGTAAAATATTTCAGCATTCTGAGCTGGGTTTCTAAAAAATAGATCACACGCTTGACAAGTACAGGACATAACATTTGGCATTCCATTTCCTGTTTGGCTTGGCATGTCTCATTTAGGGCAGGACAAGATGCCCTACCATACTACCTCATTACTCATGGAAATAAAACATGGTTATACCAAGGACTTGATAAATCCCATTGGGCATGTCAGAAGGACAAGACTGTCCCGCTGAATTGGTGAGGGATGAAAAAGGGAAATATTGGAGATGCTCCACTGAAAGGAAATGTACTTCATATAAGCTCAACCATTAAAAAAAAATCTGGGTAATCAGGTAAGAATTGAAACAGAAACTCCATCACTGAAATGAGAAAAAGGAACAAGAAAGTGAAGACAGTGGGGAAGTTCTGCTTCTGATGAGAAGAGCATAAACACAACTCTCTTACTACCTTGTTGTGTATTTACCTTTGCCTTTTCAAATCATACAGTACTTAGGGAATGGCATGGCCCTTCCTCAGTCTTTGCTAAGTGTCTAGCACTTCTCAGAAGGTACTGCAATCTAAAGAACAATGACCAGCAAATGATAGTTTCCTCTTTTCCGGTGCTGAAATAGTTCAGTAAGTTTCATATAGTTTGAAGAATACAGCAAATAAAACTTCAGTGAATGATTATGTGATGCAAAGGAGGATTCCAAAATGATCTTGCACTAATTCAAAGCAAAAGCTTATAATATGCAGCACAGGATTCTCACTTATTTGTATATTGTATTTTGGTTTATAAATTTGTATTTCAATTTATAAATTTTGCTTCCAAAATGCTTTTCTACATTATTTTCCTAAAGTTTCAGAGTTCTGACTACACTGTACGATTTAGCACTATACCGAGATTTAAGCTGGTTTACTGTGACTTCAAGAAAAGAGCTGGACCAAGAAATGCCTTTGTTAAGATGATGATCCACACTAAGGGACATGTAGCAAATGGAGCATATTGACCTATGTGAAACATCCAAAAGCCATCTACAAACTCACTGAGAGGGTGAAGTGAGTGATTTTTCGGATGCCAGTTAATGGGCTACTGAGGATCTCTGGAGGCAAAGTGATAAAAGGAAAATCTATGCTCTCAAAACAACTCTAAAAGAAAAAAAATTGGAAGTATGCATTATCATCCAGTCATTCTCATTAACATTAATAATGCTGAAACAGGTTCAGATACTGTCAATACTTAACATAAAAAAGAAGCAGTACTTATATAAATGCTGCACGCATCACCCATTGCTCATCCTGAGGCCTAGAACACAGTAACTGGCTTGACAGCACAGTAACCAGCTCTGATGTAAAAAGTCTTTATTATGTATACTTATCTGGTGGCACTGACTGAAGGTGGCAGATAATATGTGAAGGGAAAATGAGTGTATAATGGGAATATGGTTCCCCAGATCCCAGGAGGAATAAAACCCTGTAGCAACTGAGGTTAAATCAAAGCTGTATGAAAAGAAATGCTCGGCTCATTTAGATGCAAATATATCCACACACCACTATGTACCACCTCTGAACAGTGTTGCACATCCAGTATCGTTTCCATTGTACCAACAAATGCCTGTCTTCTCTATAATAATGTTCTCTTTGATGAACAAGCTGTGAAAGAGTTAGCACATACTTACATTCAATCAACAAACTTCATCAGCACAGCAAGATGAACAAAAATCATATCTATAGCAGACCACATCCATCTGACCTTTTCATCTCTCTCTCCCTGAATGCACATGTGTGAGGCAGGCAGACGTGCACATACACACAAGCAGAAGCAATATGTAATGTCTGAAGTCAACTTCTGGTCAAGGACCCTCAGTATTTTCTCCAATGGTATCTCATTCACTGCAAGCACTGAATTTTACAGAGCTATGCACAAAGTTGGCACTCAAGTAATGAAAGGGAATAGAAAAATAGTTTATTAAATGAATGCAACCCTTTTAATCTAAATAACTTCTTTACTATATTACTGATCTACTAGTTCACAGCATTCAGTCAGGATGTGGCCTACTCGTCACAGGCTGGCAAAATTAAACCTGTGCATGTTGCAGGACTTTAGCTTGAGAATAGGTTATTGCCAACAGCCACTTTGCAGAAACCATCCACATGGATATTTATCCTTCAGCAAAGGAAGAATGAATCACCAATTTATTACTTTGAAATAATCTGTTGATATGTCAGAATCTTCACAGTTTTCCCTGTTTGGCCCTGATCTGACCAGTCATTTACCATCTAGAAACAAAATCTTTACACTTCAAGTAGTGGTAGAAGTTAGTAACACTCTTGACTCCACTGTTCCACACTTAGCAAGCTGTAATGGCCTGACAGGGTTCTGGGCAGCCAGCTTTGGTTAACAATGCTGCTTCTTCAAATTCTGCTTCTGTAAGAAGCTATTGGCCTCTAATTTGCAGCAAGCAGATTAATTGGGGGTTTCTACATTGTTAAGACTGGTTTTGTAGACTTTCAGATGGCTTGAAACACGTGAAATACTTGCCTAAATGTACACTGCTTATACAAACCAGATGGGATCCTCTTTCAAACGTGATTCTTGAAGAAACTGCTCAATATTGCCTATGATTTAGGTCCCAACATGCCTTAGTTGCACCTCCTTCCAGCACTTCAGACTTGTGAGGGAGAAGGCAGTTTGTGATTCAGCAGGCCAAAATGCACATCACAGGCTGTGGCTGGTAATTTGAAAGGTGCTCAGAAGGACAGACTCTAGATCCTGGTTCCAGCTTGATGGGTCAAGCTGACCTCTGGGCACGATTCTGTTACCTCAGCTTTGCCTTTGGGCTTAAAACTAAACACAGTAGGCATGCAGGGCCCCCACTGATGGCCACGAGATTTCTGTGGAATGACTTAATAAGGATATCTTCTTCTAGCTGCAATTTGAGTTTTAAAAGCAAATCTGACTCCTCATTCCTGAATCTTCCAGGTTAAAATCTTGCACCACACCACTAAGGGTGAAAAACAAAAGCAAGGTCTACACAAAACCAATGTTCATTGTTAACTTTTAAAGAAAAAGTGTTGGTGTTTAGGGTCTGGGTAATTTCTTTACTTTTAAACAATATGTCAAGCGAGGGCAGTTAATTAAAAGATCAATACAGATCATTTTTTGATTAAAAACCTCCAATATATTCCATTTCTGCTCCAAAAGAAGACAATGAGATGAGGCATCAAAGCATTTTACATGGGTGGAATATCACCTAAGGATGCAGAATGACAAAATCTTGAAATAATCCAGTACATCTTCCTAACAGAAGACTCTTTGTATTCCTGTATTGTACAGTGAATCCACCTGTTAACTTTGCGTCCAAGCTATAGGTCTGTGTTCTAATCCGTCAAACTTTAGAACGACAAATCGCTGCTATGCAATTGTGAGCAATTTTGCTTTTAAATATGATTAGAAGTGGCAGTACCACAGCTGAGCATCATCTGAATCATCCAAACTTCTGCATTTGAGTTCTTACTCGCAGAAACTGAGTTTTGTCTTAAAACAACTGAACTTGAGTCCCTGAAACGTATTTGTACATATATCTGTCATCTGGTTATTTGCATTGGGACAGCAAGATTTCATAGTCATCTAACCCAAATATTAGACACAAACATCTCTCAAGTGTGCCAATTTGAACAGGGTAGATCATTCTCTTAGCAGATATGCTTTGCATGCCTCAAGGTTTTTCTCTACATAATATTTATGTGAATAGTAATTCTAACCAAAAAAAAAAAATCAAACAAAACCATGAAAGAAGTAGTAAAATACCCATCTATAACTCAGGCCTATATTTCACACTGTTCTATATCCATGTTAAAACTTGTAGCAGTGAAATATCTGCATGGATAATAAAGTCATTGGTGTTCTTTATTTAAAAAAAAAATAATCTTAAAGGTAATAAAACCCTTCCAAATCCATGGAACCAAATCCTCCTTTCCTAAAGCATGTGAGCTTTTACCATGATTGAAGTAGATGTTACTCACAGCAAAAGTACCAAGATTTAATGTTAGGAATTCATCTACCCTTCACTGGGATTTTCTCACTTCTACCTTCCTTTTTTGAAATGCAGCATCTTAGAAAGCATTTAAAGCTTAGAAACACATACATTTAACTTACATTCTAAATCTGTTTAACTTACTATATTTGTGGAGTTATAAGCAGCAAGAAATTAAGCTCCAGGACACAAGACAAGACTTTCCTAGCACAACTCAGGATAATGAGCTGCCATATTTATGGTGTTTAACAACACCAAACCAGTTGATATAATCATGAAAGACAAGACGAAGAACCGAACTTTCAGCTGTGAACATTTGCAAACACTTGGAAGGGTCACTTTAAAACCTGCATTTTAAAACTTGCATTTAACATCTGTGTTTGCCCCTAGACCTGGTAAAGCATTCAGAGATTTAACTTGAAGACGCCAAATGACATTTTCCATTCAACATGCAAAATAATGCTGCTTATGCACTTGCTAAAAATAAAAGTTTCTGCTGCAAACACAAGGGTGCTCATTGACTGACTTAAAGGGAGTAAAATATATACATCAGGCAAGGCACTGCCCAATTGAGAGACGGTACTACAGCGCTGCAAAGGTCCTCTCTGAAAAATAGTGTACAACCATGTCCAAGAAAGATGGATGATGAGTGTGCAGTAATACACTAAAAAGAACATAGTATGTTTAAAATAGCAAAAGGAAGGATGCAAATATGGTATAATTCTGATTTAGAAATGCTTCATGTGGATTGCCAGAGGTAGGAAGCCTGAAGTGAAAGGACGGCACTCACATGGGAACAAAGGTGGAAGTTACAGGAGGGAAGACATTTGTGAAGGCAAGATTTCCAAAATATGAAGTGAAAGGCTAACACATAAGGGGTTGTCAAAGAAATACGAGTAAACAGGTAATAAATACTAATTACAGGTATCATTCAATGCCTGATCTGATCTATGGACCGTGAAGACCAAATGACTTCAAGAGGGCTGTGTTCTGTGGGAGATTTTCATCACAGTGTAAAGTGTTTCAGGTCTCAGCTATTACAAATTTAAAAGACCTCTCATCAAAGAAATGGAGAAACCTTTAGCAAAATCCAGTATAAAAGATAAGGTACTAGAGGATGCTCCCAGGAGGAAAGTGCCGAAGTTGCTACTTTGTCAGACTGTGTCCTTTAGATAAGCCTGCACCAGGCTTCCCAGACGTTTTGCGATCAAAGAGAGCCAGTACAATACTCACTTACAGGAGTGCAGAGGTACCCTTGTAACTAATCTAATTGCTGACTGACATAAAATGTCCAGCCTCTTCAATGTACTCCTGTAAGCCAATCTGGAAATTACGTATATACTCAAGAGAAGTGAACAGCAAGCAACGGTGCAATCATGCAAGATGAAACTATTTGAACTTCAAGCAAAGCAAAGCATAGTCTGCATCCAACACTCCTTTTTAACATAGAAAGCCTGAGTTCAAGAAGAATGAGAAGACTGATCATACAAAAGAGAGCCATTACATATTTCAGCTAATGAAACTTTTATCCTGAAAGGGGAATATTTCCATTTGCATAGTCTCAGTAGCCTCAGGAGAAAGGGCAAAGCAGTGAGACCCCTGTAGCCCCATTACAGCCAGATTTCCACCTCATTTGGATCAGATCTAGCGCCTTTACCAAACCCATGATTTTACCATGTGAAATGTGCTGTACAGTAACAAGGCAGTCTCACATAAATTAGGTCATGCTGTTAGCAGTGGTGACCTTTCACTGGTGAACAGTTTTGAAGCAAGAGAAAGGATTTTTTGGAAGCTAAGACGATGCAAAACCCTCCCTTCACTGACTCCACATGCTGCTTTATGCTGTGTTACTAAAATAAAGCAACACAGTCGTATAAATGATACTCCTGGTTTTCCATAACAAGCTATAATTGGAGTAGGTGACAAGGAAAATGTTTGGATAAACAGTGGGATCATAACCTTTTATGCAAAATGGACAAATAAGTTATGGAAATATCTGGGAAACCCTGGGGCTGAGTAGCTCTACTGCAAGCCACAGGCACAGCTAAAGCAGACAACATATCACTAAATCTCATCTCAGACTTTACAATTTTGTTTTTGTTTTGGTTTTTGCCAGTTTTTGCTGACAGATGGAAAAATACTGGCTGAATGCGACCAAGATTTAATTTATCTCCATTTTCCTTTCTATTTCTACAGCACATTCCTAAAAAACCACACAGCACTTTATTCGCAGTGCTTAAAGGATTACTAGCAACAGTCACACTCCAACAGTACATACTATAAAACCACCACTGTAATACTTTCTGTTACTCAGGAGAATTGTGTTATACTACAGAATTTTCTCAAGAATATTTCTAAATGATCATGTATTAATGCATGCATACGTTCGTTTATATAGTCACTTGAATACTTATATACAACTATGCATGCACATCCTAAACCCCATATGTTCATATACAAAGAGAAAGAATTGTGATACTACACTTAAACAGCATCTTGTATTAACTAAGTGGGATAGTAAAGTGGCAGAGATACCTTTGAAGATGGAGAAGTGTTTCTTCAAAGCACCTTCTCTTTACCTGTTTATCAGCTGCATTTAAGAACCAAGAATGATTTAACTGCATGAAGAAATCACACCTAAGACAGCCATCAGTGACAGACCTCAGAAAGATGTGTCCACTTTTTCTGAGGAATTCGAAGTCAAGTTTTCCAGCACAAAGCCTTAACTATCCCAACTTCAACTTTCTAACTTTATAAATGAAGTACCTTTCTTAGCTATCTCTTTTTCTTTTGGCATCTTGATAAAAATAGGAACATTGCATACTGAGAAATGGTAACCGTTGAACACGCACTGCTTTGTTAATTAATGGGACCCAGATAAGTGTAGTTATGTCCATTCTAACATGGGAAAAATATACCTTCTATCAGATACTATATACATTCTAATTCTGTGTTCACTCGGGGGAGGTCCAACTTTTCCAACTACAGAAATTCATTTACAGCTGCTATCATCAAAGTCTTTATTGTTCTCCGTGGTACTCAAGATGGCAAGTAGCACAGGAAATAACTGATGTACCTGTACCTCCCATTACGGCATTGTAGGGGGTAGTTTTGATAGATGTAAGCCTCCCACAGGTCCCCAGGACATACCTCTGCTGGGGGTTTTTTTAAGAATCAAAAGAAGAATTTCTTATGACTGGATGTTGTGCTGCCAAAATGTTAATGCAGAAAACTGGGGGTAGGGAGGCAGTCTGCAGAAGGCTCAACCATACAAACTCAGGAAAACACAAACTGCAAATTACTCGAGTCTAGGAGAGTACTCTGGGGAAGTATCCTGAGATGCTTGTCTGGTTCCTGTTGTCCTGTGTAGGCAACTGCTAGGGCACACTATCAGAAACAGAATCTGATGTCAGGGAACCTTTGTTCTGGCCTGATACTGCCAGTTTTACGTTCTTCTATCACTTGCATTATTTTGATCACATCAAAGTTAATCTAACATGATTGTGAATAGAATTCAACCCTTCACATCATTATTACCTCCCTTTCTGAGAACAAATACAAACATGGGAAGTCCAAAGACTAAAAAATTCAATGAGCTGCCATCATGACTCAGTCTGTTGCAGAGCCTAATCTGATAATTTTATACAATGGAAAAATAGAGGGGTATTTTTTCCAGCAACAAAAATTATCATTCATTAGTGAACAAAATTGCATCTAAACCTAAATTTATTTAGATTACAGGCAAACCACTCAGACACATCAGTTAAATGGGAGACATTCATTAATAAGGAAACAACAAGCAGAGTATTTACCAATACAGTAACATTCAGATATTCAGAAAGGGGTGCATATATGCACAGGGAATATCTAAGCATATTACTAGCAGATTTGTGTTTACTGTCAGATTATGCACCTGTGTATTTCCAGACTGATGAGCTGCTACTCTGGCACTTGCATCTACTCAGATGAAATGCTACTGAAGTTTGCACACCTGCTTTCCAAATCAAACAGAATAACCTGAAAGTGGCCTGATTTTCATACAAATCGCACTGCTTTGTTGAACGTGTGTCTCAGTACAGACTAAGTGGTTTTACCTCTTAAAGCACGCACATATCCTCCTGCTGGTGGCCATGTGAATCATCTCCTCCTCCTTCCAAGGAAGCATGCTAGATACAATGATTTCTTTGTTTCTCACCTTACGAAAGCATCATCCTCATGCTGAGCCACAGGAGAATATGATTAAATGATATGTCACTGAAAGAAAGGCTACATCCATTTTCTACCAGAGTAGTATTTCCTAAAACCACAGGGTTTTGATCATTTCAGAGTGCCCTGGGTTTTTCCTGGTGAGTAAGGATGTGCTTACTGAATTTAGAACATAGTTTCTCTCAGTCTGAGCTGCCGATTCCAAAGCTGCATGCTGTGGTCGGCTAACTCCTTCGTGGGGCGTTTGGAGTTTCCTGAGTATGGAGGGAAAAAAGAATTCATCTGACTCCAGTGTTTAACTCATTTGCAGGACTCAGATTTCCTCCTCTGCAAACATAAAGGATTTGCAAGGAGTACGTAAGAGCTTCCAAGATGTATAGCTATGTGAGTGCTAAAGATAGGGAGCCCCATTCTTCTCTTTGGCTTAAACTGCCAGAGCTCTGTGGATTTCAGCTGTGTTATTACCAATTCAAATGCGTTCCAAGTCAGAGGAAAGTCAAGAACAATGCGTATTTACAAAACAATGCCAATTCTTGTTTGGCTGAAGTTCATAACCTGAAAAGAACCCAGTAATTCCACTGTTCTCCAAAAAGTCTCAAAAAGTTGGCTATGTCTTTTACTTACCAGCAACTGTTCTGTGGTGCAGGGCATTAGCAGAGGTGGATATATTTACTGATTATTTACATTGCAATTTTCAAAGGCAGAGGAATGTTTTAATCTTAGATGAAGTTACAGTATGAACAAACCCAAGTCATTCGAGAAACTAACACAGCACTTGAAAAGGGAAGTCAAATACCATGGCAAGGTCTATTCGAGGTGATAGCTAGAGAATAAACATGACTGTATGTGCTGTAAGATTTTCTAACCTAACTTAGTGGCTAAAAAAGGTGCTGAGCTAAGATTTTTGGGAACAAAGGAACACAGCACTGACCTAAGTCCTTTCCATTAACCAACAGCAAAGTCCCATTCACTTCCAGAGAGCAGAATAATGCTAAGTTAAGCACTTCTGAAAACCCCCAAAGAAATGTTTGTGTATACATTTGGCAGGGGTGGCACAAGCACTGCCAATGCACACCCCCTTTCATACTGACATACATGATTCTTGGAGCGTGACATGCAAGTGTAAAAAGGCAGTTGTATTTCATTATCCCCAGGATCACACGATGTTCTTCTGGCTTGTGAATGTATGTCTAAAAGCAGGAACAGGATCCTTAAGCTCAACTCACACAGGCTACCATATAGTTCCCAGGTAGAAGCATGAAACTTTTGAGATGACACTATGAAGCCCTCCCATTTATGCCATGTATCTTTGCTATCACCCCAATCCATCACTGTTTTTAGAAAGCTGCTCTTTGCTTTGGTCTTGATTGTCTAGGACTCTCATAAGACACAGTCATCTGCTACTGCAGATTTCCTGAAATGTAAAGTTAGCACTTTGCTACAGCACATCTGTGATTTAAATCCTAAATTTAGACAGCGTTTCATCTGGAAAAAAACTTCCAGGTTTGGAAAGGCACATCCTCCTAAGAAAATCTGTGATAAAATCAGACACAAACGATTTAGCATCTCTTCAATGCTTTTACTTCATCAACCATTATCTTTTAAGGGATATAAAAATATCCTGTATTTACAAAATCTGCACTTCAGGGTCAACTATAGCTGGTAAACTATGACTCCATATAATAAGAGTGAAAGATAGGTTATGCCAAACAGCAACACAGTAAGCAGTCGAGAGAGGATGAAGAAAGCATGGCTTTGATAAGTGCCACTACATGAAACTTGGGGCTTGTGGTTATTGCTTCTGCAGGCCTCCTTTGGCATGGTTAACTTGGGAAAAGAAATCAAAGGAGACAGATATTGGCACCTGTAATTTCCAAATCTAAACCGAGCCACCCTTCACTTCTTTGCAGCTATAACCTTTCATTGTCATTTAACCCAGGATCCTTACTGATTCGGTTCAGTACTGGTCGGTCGGTATGTACTGGGCACAAATGCAGGGAGAGAGATACTTAACATTTTGGAAAGATAAGAACACTGAGTGCAAGAGTGCTCCACACACACACACACACACACACACAGAGTTGTGCCAAACATCTCTGGCAACTGGTGAAGCAGCAAGCCTACGCCGGGCTGTGCAATTCACTTGGACACAATGTGGAAAGTGGCCAGCATTAGCACAGCACAGTACTCATCTTCTCGTACACTGCCGAGTATGCCAGGGCTCCCAGAGCCACCAGCTCCTGCTCTAACACCAAATCAAGAACACCTTTTAGAACCAGTCTATATAAATATTTGACTTCATACAACAGTTTGCTCTGTGTATGAGTGTGAAGGGGGAAGAGGGGGAGGGGGATGATCTCTGATAATTACAGAATGAAATTAAACCAAAGCCTGACAATTTCAATGCTTAAAGTCCTAGCATCCTGCTCTGGTATCAGAAGGAAGGCTGACACAGTCAGTAGGCTGCAATCCACAAATCCTGTCCAAAAATGCAAACAAGCAGTATCCTGCAGTTTAGTTAGCTAAATTTTGCAGACTCTTCAATCATAAATTAAGAAATCACTAGTGGGGTTCAGTGTATGAGATGTTCAGTGTAGAGTCCATATTTCACATTTTGTAA
This sequence comes from Agapornis roseicollis, assembly GCA_002631895.1. Taxonomy (NCBI): domain Eukaryota; kingdom Metazoa; phylum Chordata; class Aves; order Psittaciformes; family Psittacidae; genus Agapornis; species Agapornis roseicollis. Next base: position 67,648 of record NDXB01011287.1, read on the forward strand.
AGGTAGCACTTTTATTAAGTATTTTCATGAATTTTTAAACTGCAAAATACAGAGAATCAAAACTTTCCATTAAAAAAATAGATTAAAGAGAATTCAGGAGAAGAGCTTTCACTGGAAAGACTTTCTATTTTCTACAGTTCCCATGTTAAGGAACAGCCCTTTAGAGTATTGGTGTATGACATCATAAGAATAAAATAATAAGAATAAAAGGGATAGAATTTTAAGAGAAAACGAAGCTAAAACATGAGCAGGAAGAATGGACTGGTTTTAGTTGGTCAGCTGACTCATACCAGAGCAATTCCTGAAACCTACACAATAGCCTGGAAAACAAGATTCTGCTGTGGGATTTCCTCTACCTTAGCCCTTTGAGAAAAACCTGTTGATTTAACTGCACAGCAACCCACTCTCTGTTCCTCTTCAGAAGTTCTTACATATGGTTCTGTTCCATAGTAAGCAGCTCCTTTTTATATTTCACCTAGATGGTGATTACTGCCTGTATTTGAGCTTTTGCATGATGGAGACATGAGAAGAGTATAACACAAGAAACAAAAATCACATTCTGTAACTCCCTTGTCAAGCAAAACACATCAGAACCTACCGGCACAGTCCTTTTTCAGAAGCAGCTCCTTAGTATACTCTCTGGATGGCAATTACTGTAGCAGAGCAGTTGAGAGATGTTCCTTGGTCTTAGACAACTGCCAATGCTAATAAAATATTTCTTCAGTGTCCACACAGTTGCTGAGTGTGTCTAAATGCATTATATGTATAAAAGAAAAACCCAGAGAAGACATCCTTCATCAAATACATCTTTCAGTACTCATAAATGCACTTGGAAAAACAGCAGGATTGGAAATATGTCCTTTGTGAATGTGTTTGTTTCAATGCTCTAGATGGACTGCTAGATATTAAGTACTCTCTGCAAGTACCTGTCATTGCCTGAACCTCCACTTTATGCAATCTTACAGCAGACTAGAACTGAAAATGAAGAAGGACCACAAAATGTCCATGAAGGTATGAACTGACTGCACAGTCCACCAACTTCAGGCTAACACAACTTCAGACATCTGATTTATCTAGACTTGATTCCTCAGGTGATTTAGACTCACTGGCATCATTAAAGGCTTACATACAAAGCAGATTAAGAAGTCTCCTCCTGATTATGTAATTCTGGGTGAAGGACTACTGAAAATCCCAGTAATAGATGTGGCTACAGGTTTTATTAGAACACTGATAGGTTTTTCATGTGTACTAGCTTCTTTGCCCACTTCTCTGAGCCAGCTCCTATATTAACAAAACTCTCCTTAGTAATTTTCCATGTTCTCTCTATAACATTTTCTAGACAATGCAGGAAAGGAGCAGATGGAAAAACCAAAGCTGATACATAAACCAGGCACATAAGCATTGACTTTCTGTGTTGTGTTTGTGTAGTCCCTAGCACAAAGAGATAAATCAATTGTGAGATTATTCAGTGACATATCAGGTCTGCCATTTTCAGTAGGAAAACAAAACAAAACAAACCCCACCTGGACCCAATGACCCTGGAGAAGCAGGCACAACATACATACAAATGACTGCATGTCTGAGTTATCCCCAAAGGCAAGCAAGAAGCACATAATAAAGTAAGGTAGCCAGCTGAGAAGCCATCACTTCAGCAGCTCCATCACATTAATTCTTCTCAGTAAATGAAATTATTAACAACCACTTTTGAAAATTATAGACAACTAAGGTGAACTTCACTGGGCATAGGAGAGCGGCAGTAGTCAAAACCACTGCTTTGGGTGCACGTGTGAAGGAAACAAGAAAGGCAAATTAGAAAGAAATGAGACAGGCGACAATATACGTGTGTACAACAGTCTCACACAGATCTCACGTGGGTAAGACACCAACAACTTGTTACACCATGCGGTCCGTGGACCCAGAAAACCTCACTTTCCAGCTGCCACCACTCCCTATGCAGGGATAATACTGCTGTTCTCCCTCAGCTGAATCCTCTCCTGACTACTTTAGACCAGAACAAAAAGAGAGATTCAAGTACATTTAATGATGTTTTTCCCTGCATAGCATTATGAGGTATATTAGCCTTGATAGAACAAGTTTTCCAACAGTGATGGGACTTGGAGCATAAATCCACCAGAGTTTAACCTTCTTCCAGAAGCAGCACTCTCAGATAAAATCAGCCAAAAAGGTGTCCAAATGCTACAAAAATGAGGGAGGCGGCTGTATTTAAGCATCGAGAAAATGGGTTCATTTTACTCAAGTATCCACAAGATACTTTTGCTAGCCAATGGGGGGGGGGGTCAGGTCTGCTTTTCGATTTTCAAAGAAGATTCCTGGATTTCTGTGAGAAAACTTATATTGTGTTAAAGCTTATAAAGAACTTCTTTTTCCGAGCAAGAGTTCTCTCCAGGAAAACATCACAGACAATAGCAACACTTCAGCATACCTCCTCTCACTACTGGAGAAGGGCATGGCATAGCAAAAGCTGGCTGACGCCTCTTTCACCTTTATTGAAAAGCATCCACGACTGGACTGAGGCTTTTGACATTTGCAGAACACAGGTTGCGATCTTATCCTGGGCCTCTATGCAAGGCAGCTCCACTGCTTTCCAATGCAGAAAAAAAGACACAGGACACTGACTGTACTGTTGAAAGCTATGGCATAAAAAGGCTGAGGTAATTTTTGTCACACTTTGATTTTATTTGCTAGTCACCACTAATTATAGCGATTCTTGAAACAAAACTGCTCTAGATAAACCTCCAAAAGTGGAGGCTAAATTCTCCTTCTGCCTCTGTCTTCAAACCTCTTCTGAGCCCTCACTGTTAATTCAGACACTGGCAGGTAACATTGTCTTTCAGTCTTGTTATGCAATCTGGCTTTCACCATGCACAGGAACTAACATGCTTCTCCAGATCTGCGTTCCCAGGCTCCTGCCTTCTCAGCAATGTGAAGTACTTTGTGTAGAGCCGTCTCAATTTCCTTTGAATCCCCATTTTTCTAAATACTTTTACTTTTTTTAGCGATAGGAAAAGTCGGCTGTATATTTATCTTGAACTATCATATGCACTAAAAGGAACCTATCTGGGATTCCAGGCACCATGGCTAAATAACAAAAATAGAGTCAGCCTTATGCAAACAAATGTGTACACACCAGCTGCCACAAAATCATGCAGGGCAAAAATACTCTCCCACCACAGATCCCCCAGAAAACAAACCTCAGAGGCTGGTACAGCTCTTCCCACTCTGAAACTGTCAGACTTTGCTTTTCCCCCCAGAGTACTGGGCAATCCAAAACACTGTATTCTAAGACACATTGTTTTGATATTTCCACACATGCAAGTGCTGAAATTGTTCCTTGTTCTGAATCATGAGAATACCAAACACAGATTTATCTTTCAATCCTATCTTTAAATGTCTGGTTTTAAATCTACAACTTTACAAATTAACGTACTTAAAGATTTACTCCTCCCCAAAAATGGCTGATAATAACCAATAGGCCAAAACATAGAATCATAGAATAGTTCGGGTTGGAAAGGACCTTAAGATCATCCAGTTCCAACACCCCTGCCATAAGCAGGGACACCTCACACTAAACCATGGCACCCAAGGCTTCATCCAACCTGGCCTTGAACACTGCAAGGGATGGAGCACTCACAACCTCCCTGGCCAACCCATTCCAGTGCCTCAGCACCCTCACAGGAAAGAATTTCTTCCTTAGATCCAATCTAAACCTCTNAGGAAAGAATTTCTTCCTTAGATCCAATCTAAACCTCTCCTGTTTAAGTTTGAACCCATTACCCCTTGTCCTGTCAGTACACTCCCTAACATATCTCCTGTCTTTTGTTTCTTTTCCACAGCTTGACTAATGTGTCAAATTGCCTCTATTTTAACAAGGAGAGGCAGTATATCTGAGCAATGAAATATCATAGTCCTTAGTAGGTGTTCACATTCTTCGGTTTGCCATCTTCTACCCATTTGAAGCAAATATTTTTATTGCCATATGTCGGTAAAAACTAAGAGCCAGTAAAACAGCATAACTTGCCTTGTGGGGTATGGTTAAACAGAAATACATCGGTGACATCCAGTTACTTTAAGGCACAGTGAAGGCACAGTGAGTGAATTCAGTAGAAGGCAAAAGGACATCATTTACCACAAAGGATTTTTAAAAACAAACAAACAAAAAACCCTAACAAAAAATATATTCAGTATGCTACTGTTGAGAAATAAAGGTTTTAAATCACCAACCTTACTATAAATAGGAATCTTTGAATGTGGTGATGGTTTATTAGTTGATTTGCCTCTCTGGTTTTGTAATTACCTGTTTGTTTCCACTGTTGTAGGCTGGCACCATCTTTGCAGAGACTAAATCAAGCAGTATTAAGGGCTTTTTGTGATCCTAGGACAAGGCATTTTTGAAGTACAAAACCACAGCTGTTTTTGCTGACTGACAGAGTCTAGAAAAGGTTCCTGATTATGCCTTCAGAAAGGCAACAGCTGGAGCACATGATGGCCACTGCTATAACCCCATCCCCTTCATCCCCATCTTTGCTTGAGGACAAAGGACAATTCCAGGCCCACAGTATCTGTGCTCACTGCGCTTCCTACAAGATGGCATGCATGGCTCCTGCAGCCTCTCTGGTCAACAGATGCCAGTCACCTCCAACCTGCAGCAACTATTCATTCAGCAACCTCCTACACTTCCATTTAGATCCACAAAATAAAAAGACAGGAGAAGCCAAACTGACACAGACCAAACAAAACTTTCTTATGTTCAGTCCATCACTCCTTCAGAGAAGTCCACCAGGCATGCCAGAAAAGAATAACTATTCCCAGGCAAAGGAACCAAATGAAGACAACTCCGAGGTGAAGAAAAGGCAACTTTTTCACACTGCAGTCAGCACAAATGCATTTCCAACTGCTCTGCAACTCCATCTTACAACTCTCTCCAGAAAGAGGGGCTGACAGAGAATATCTGGGCAGAACCCATCGCACAAGACACAGCTCTCAAGAACACAGGCAAGCCATAGTCTGACTAAGGCACTGGAGCCAAAGGACAAAATAAATAACATTGGAAAAAGTGACCAAGACCTTAAGAAAAATAGGAGCAAACCCAGTTTTAATCCAGATAATCCTGCAATAACATGGTTACTCTTACCTTTGCCATCTGCGCCTGCACACCATTTGCTTTCAGAGATGCTACTGCTTTCTGTGCTGCTGCCGGACTGTCAAAATCTACAAAACCGTAACCTGAAAGATAAACAGGCATTTTCATTATCATCCATGGGCATTTGTATACATAAAGATGCTGTTTTTATAAGGAAGGCAATCCTTTCCATTCTATCACATTGTCTCAGTCTTCCAGTAGCACTGCCACCACCAGCAAACATCACACCTGTATTTCTTACACCTTTCCTCCTGAACTTAGTGGTGTTTAAGGAAGTGCAATGACCTGAAGCTTCAAAGTGCAGGAAGATACACAGAAGAGGGGGACAGAAGGCAGCTCTTTGTCTGTCCTAGCAGATAAAAGGCCCTTGGCAACCCAAGAGCACATTCTCATGGGGCTGTGGAGTCCTGCTCCATCTCCTCCATGCAAAGGAGGCAGCAGTACAGCCTCCCTGTGACACCAAGCTGTAGCCTGCAATGGCTGATTTCATGAGAAAACACCACTTTCACTGCCCATTGAACCCACATGAGGATTTAGCTTAGGAAGAGGAGGGTAGCAGGTCTCTGCAGCAGGCTGGGGCCACCTGTGTAGGGGCAGAAAGTGCCATTTTAGAGCAGGTGGAAGCAATTAAGGGAGAAATCACAACCTGCACTCTGCAAGTGACTGCAGAGAGCTCTAGAAGATGGTAACATAATAAAGCCACAGCCTGGTTAAACCACATCCCTTTCATCTCATTGCCCTCTCTGCTGAAACTAGGGACATGTCCCTACCAGCAACTGCTTCAGGGTATCATCTGAACAGCAGCTCAGTGAGGTTTGATTTTAGGGACTGGCAAGGCATAATTATCTGCTTTCAAGTGGCTTTCCTACCCCCAGTATTTGGATTACTTTATTAATCATTCAATCATTCCCTGTCTTCTCTTCTTCATCTCAATCTTTCCGTCCTTTAACCAGACAGACTGGTATGTTCAAGCACGACCTCTGCTGTTAAGCCCTTCCTAGTTATCAACAACTCTGGAAGTATTTTTATTTTCTTAAAGACACAAAGGAGGATGAAGAGGACACAGAATGGACTTTTCACAACTTCTCAGCACTCAACTATCTCTGAACTTCAAACAGCATTCAAATGCCTTAGAATCAAGAATGGTTTGGGTTGGAAGGCACCTTAAAGATCATCTAGTTCCAACCCCCTGCCATGAGCAGGGACACTTCCCACATAAAGATTGCAATAGAGTTACAAAGGTTATACAATCTTGCCAAGCACCTATTTAGGCAGCTGCATGTATTTCACAACCCACCTGGGAAGAAAACCCAGCCTAAATCTTATTAAGCAATTACAGCACAGGTAGGCATGTGCTGCTTAGACAAGTTGTGGCCAGAGGCCACCTCTTTGGCAGCTCCCTGGGAAGCCATACGGACAAAACTGAACTGCCTGAAAGCTTTAATAATATTAGCCCAAGTATATTTATAGCACAGCAGCTCCTTCACAGATATCTCCATTTACTAGGTCAATACACATCACACAGGAGGTAACCACAGATATGCTTTTCTGCTGTATGCATTTTTATTTCTTTTGCCAGACTTTCTTCCTCCTCCTGGGAGGCCTTATTGCCCTCCTTTCTGCACCAAAACTGGTAGAAGAGTGTGCGTGCTTTTGATCACCTTGCCCCTCAAATCATAAGCATCTCTTTATCATTATTTTGGTATGTAGGCATGACTTGATAACAGGGGTTAGTCCAATGATGAAATAATTTTGTGCACATACACTTTTTTGTTTTCTTCTCTTAAATATTGTTTGCAAAGTTTAAGAAAATGGAACATAGTAAGAAACAGCCAAAATTGTTAAAGAAACTGCTGACTTAATTAAAGAGTATGAAAAGCACTATTTTGATAAAGGCAAGAGCTGAATCTTTCTGTTCTTTTCTTCTCTTGGTTTTCTGGGTTTGGGTTTTTTCTCTTTGAGGGGGTGGGGGGTGTTTCCATTTTGACTGGGGTAAAGGTTTGAGTAGGGCATTGCTACATATTGAAGGAAAGCCTGAAACAACCGCATACTGGGACAGCACAGCTAATAAGCACCACCATGAAGAAGTGCGCTAGAGTTTGGTCAATTTGGAGAGGCAGGGGATGTTTACCTGCTCGGATTCCCCCACTTGATTTTCTCTTTTTATTGCTACCATGCATGCCAATCTTTAATCAACTTGTTCTGCATTGTATTCTGCTTTGCAGTATGCTATCGAACCTTACTGTTCACTGCAGAGTGGCAGTGAAGCTGATGCTGCTTTGAAACGAACAAACATGCAGCAAGAGAGCAAGAGTCCTCTCTGGATTTCTCTAATGCCTTTGCCCTTTGGGAGAGAAGCTTGTGGGAGGAAGGAGGAGACACAATTAGGTGCAGCTTCCATCTTCCTAGGTAGGAGATCCTGACAAGAAGCCAGAGATGCAAAGATGGAAAACTGGAATGCCTCTGGAAGTCATGGGATGGCATGGATCAAACACTGAGCAAATTATTTTTAAGGCTTGGAAGGTGTTCTTCTCAAGGGACTAAATTTCATTTTATTTCTCACCATGTTCATGCCCACTGGGTGGTAAAAGTGAAAAAAAAAAAAAGAAGTCTTACTATCAACATCAGAAGTAGGTAATAGAGCTGGATTTTTATATTTATCATCAGTGTACAGTGCAGGATTCATGTATGCAGTCACAGAAGGGAAATTATTTTTAATACAACTTTTCAGACAGCATGGTAAGTATTCACATCTAAGTTAGTACTGCTTGTAAACATAAACCAGAATGTGCACAAATATTCCAGTGCTGTATTATAGGGATTAGGTATATCTAACACAGTGAATTACTGAAGGTTAACATCAGGCCAGATGTTAATCAAAAACCATGTTTTAACATTTATCTGTTAAATAACTGTTAAAACTAGATAGTCATGGTTTTACAATACCTAAAACTATGAATATCTTCTAAACATTTATTCAATGGGCACAAGGGGCTATATAACTGTATCAAGAGTCCCAGTGAGTGTCTCGAGACAAGAACCTTGCATCTTTAGCCACCCATTATGCTAGTATTACTACTGCCAGTCACACTTTGAAACTGTTCTTCTTCCTTCTCTCAAGTTAATTTTCATTCCATGTAATCTTTTTTTTGGTGCTCCCCCCTCCCGACACATCTCCACCACACACAGAACATCAGGACAAAAATCACTCCATGGCTGAAAACCCGTCCAAATAACATCAGTCTGCTGCAAGGGAAGCCAAGTTCCCAGGCTGCTTCAGCATTCAAGTATCCTTACAGCCTGTGTTGGTGACCTACACTAACATATTTCATTTGTTTATAATCTCACTTCATTTATTGAGTTCTAGGCACTGACATGGTCATGCTGGCTTTTTTTTTTTGGTCTGTGTTTTTGACTGTTTGTGGGGTTTTGTTGTTTTATTTTATATACTTTCCAGGGTAGATTTAGTCCCTACAGAAGCTAAGGCTCAGTTTCAGAACAACCCTTTCCAGCTCTTCCCATAGAATCCCCAAACTCCCTGTGCCAAGAGCTCTTCCCTGGCATCTAGGCTGTGGCTGGAGCAGGTATAGTCTAGGCTCTCCTTCGCACCGCCAGCAGAGCTGGGCTGCTCTGTCTGCCCCTGGCAGGTGCAGCACGGGCGGGTTTGGCTGCTCAGGCTTGGATAACTGTTGCTTGGTTCCTTCTGGGAAAAGGCAGCAGGCTGGCTGGAAGCATCTCGCGGGAGGGATTCAGACCAGTGTCTGCCAATGGGATGTTGCTGCGCTAAGAAAATGCCTACATATCTTTCTGCTCTTTCAAAAACAAGTGCAAGCCCCCCCCGCCCCACCCTCTGCTGCCCATAAATTCCACAGCTTTTTTTAACCCCTCTTTCTCTTTTTTGGCATGTGCACCGCCTCGTAAACATTCTGGTCAATGCGTTGTACTTTTACCACCCCACCCACCCCTCCAGTTTCGTGCAGAACATCAGGAAAAACACACTCAGATTCTAAACCAGGACCTTCAGACTCTGCTCACAAGAATCCATCACCATCACAGGAAGCCAAAACTATTTCCCATTTTTTTTCATGAGGTATCCGCCCTTTTCCTTTAAGAGCTCCAAATGCAAAGAGGGAAAGCTCTGTTATCCCCTGCTGCTTTGAGAGACTGGAACTGAATTTATCATGAATGTCAGCCCCTCAGCTTAAGTGTACTTACACTGAGGGCGACTTCGGCACGCGAATGCTACAAGTATTCCAGGATCCCAAGGTGAGGTTTTTTGTAGAAGGACATATCACACATGCAAACACACATACAAACAAACTCAAAACGGGACTATCTAGATTAATTGTTAAACTTTTCCTCTAAGAAATAAAATGCCTGCAATTTTGGTTTGGCCTGATGCCATTAGAGCTAAACAATTCAATTTGAGCAATAAACCCAGTGTTTTTGTACCTGTGGGGGAAAGAAAACAACTAAGCATCAGGACAAAGTTTATAGCTAGCTGCAATAAATGCTACCCAAATACACTGGCAGACACTAAACATCTCTGTCTCCTATAACCTAAATGGCTGGGGGCCTCCCGGCCTCAGTTTCACAGTTCCATAATTACGCTTGGCAGCAGGTTCAAATGAATTAAAACTGAATGTCACTATTTCCTCAACAAATCCCTCATCCTTGTTTTTTCTTACTTGTCAGGAGAAGACCAGCAGAACAGCAATTAGTGGTAAGCAGTGCAGTGAAAAAGAACCAAGTATACACTAATTAGGTCACTTGCCAAACACGCTCATTTCATTGGCAGATTTAATCAATGTTTTCCTGAAATGTCTTAAATCTCCTATGCTAATTTAAAGTTTTGTTATTGTTGTTACTTTAAACACAGATGGGATGCCTGGAGATTTTCAATTCCTTTCTGCAAATGCATTTCAAAATAACAACCCCTCGTATAGTATATCATCAAAATTTAGGCACAGGGTTTAGGAAATAGCCTCTAATTTTACGCCAACATTTCTGTGCCTGCAAATACCTATGGGTGAAATTTCGTGGATTTAAGTAATTGCAGGTGTGTGGAGCTCTTAGACATCAAACTCTGAACTGCCCTGACTGATGGGGTACTTCAGGGTAATGCCAAATAATTTGAGGGACTGCCTGCCACTTGCAGCTCCCACAGTTATTGCAAAGTGCTGGAGTGGTGGCACACAGTGAAGGCAAGCTCCTGCTGCTCCATACGGGTTTCAGAGCCTGCCTCAGGAGCGCTCCATTCACAGTGATGGGAGTCAGGGCTTGGCTGCCTTTTTGGAGAGCTGAGGCAGCTCCTCTGCCACTGTTGAAAGCAGCATTAGGCACTGGAAGTGAACAGGAACACAGGTTTTAGGGTAACCTGGAAGCTCGGTTATAGAGTCATAGAATAGTTAGGGTTGGAAAGGACCTTAAGATCATCTATTTCCCCTCCCCTACTCCCGCCATGGGCAGGGACACCTCACATTAGACCATGTAGTCCAAGGCTCGGTCCAGCCTGGCCTTGAACACTGCCAGGGATGGAGCATTCATCACTTCTTTGGTGTTCCAATTAGTATTTACAGCTAGCATACCATGGTGCTTGCTCGCACGGAAGACCCTCCATCAGTAGATGTCGGAAAGGGCCCTGTCACGGTTGTTGAGTTAATCCGCACGCACACCAGCCGGAGGCTTTGCCCTCTTTCCTGCACTCGGCACAGACTCGCAGTCCCCACAGTGGCTCCTTCCTTCCTGCTGGCACTGAACCAGCTCACCTCCAGCCAAAGAGGAGTGTGAAAGGACCACGCACAGCCAGGCACAGCTCTGCACCCATGGCAGCTCTGTCCTGATGATGCCGGTGAGAAAGAGCGGGAAAAGCGTGAGGCGCAGAGCCTCTCAGCATGCCGCTGAGCAGAGCACCCCAGAGCGAGCAAAGACAGTAACTGCTGCTGGGGCTGGGAAGGAGAAGCAATGATGAACAAGGGGGGATAAACCGGGGCTGGTGAGCTCTCAGCTTCACCCTGCCACAGGGCCAAACATTACACCTGATCTCTAACCAGGGTGCTGCTGCAAATCACTTGCATTTAAGTCAAGTCCAGCCATGGTTTCTGGCCCTCTTCAATTCAGTAGATCAGATCTGAAAACCAGAACAGACAACGCTGAGCATATCATGTATGTTGGGTCTTCAAGAAATGCAGGGACTGTCTGAAAAAAAAGAGGATAAAATCCTCTTAAGAGAGTGTTTGCTTTTTTTCATTAAGCTTTTTTGGCAATGCCGCTTAGAGGTTGGAAATTGAAAATCATTCCCAAAAGGTGCTGTGATGAGGGAGAGGAACGCCAGCCTAGGGAAGAGACAGCAGTAAAAATTACCTGTTGAATTTAGAAACCATGACATAACATGTCTTTTTCTAACTTATAATGTCACCTCCATACCTATCTGCATTACACATATGCACAAAGTTTTTACACAAATACTAATAGATACACACCATTAAACAAATACATACAATCCTTTCTCCTTCATGCTTCGATGAAACCACCTGGATTTCAAGAGAACCAAAGTCAATTTAAGTTGTAAAGTTCACTTTTGCCCAGTACTTATTTAGAGTGTTTCTTAAAAGGCAGCACTCATTCTGACAATCAAGTAGTCCACAAAAAAGTGATTACCCAGTAATTTACTATACAATGTTCAGACATTGTTTTATGTTCAGATAAAGAATCAAATTAAATTCTGATAAGCCCTGGAAAATTAGAGTTAGCAAGCAAAGAGGTTGAATCACCCTTGAACACAGAATTACTGAAAGCAGTTTTTTCTTCCATTGTTCCAATTGTGCCAAAGATTCCTGCAGCTCCAAATGCTCACAGTAATAGTAAAATAGTGTATATTATTACTATTTTTAAACCTCCACTTTATAAAAATGCTCTCAGTGGCTAGAAAGTGGTGAATCATCACCTTTTAATTAAAACAGCTAATATATATAGTTAGAAAAATAACTGAAAATGGAGAGCTTAAATGCAAGAAGGGAAAGACAGTCCCTTCATTTCAGATCAGTCTCCGGAGATACACCTACATTGTTAAGTATTCATATAGAGTCAGGTTTTTTTGTTTGCTTTAGCTTCATAGGGAAATAGGGCACAAAACTGTCACTTTGATTATGTTCCTGCAGTGATTTCTTTAGCTTCTTGTGTTATGCGATCCCCTTTATAACAGAACCAGAGAAAAGCAGCACTGTAGGTAACAACCAAACACATTTTGGACATCTGTTTGCAAACAGATTCTTAATCTGAACCTTCAGTTACTTTGATTTAAATAAAGTATATATTAATGCCGGTTATTACTAATTGCACAACTGATTAATGATAATATTTACATGCAAACCCAAAGTATGAAACTCATGATGATCTTCTCTTATATTTTAAAATGTTACCAAGTTGAAAAACTTTTGCCATCTCCAGTAAGTAACAGTACAAAAAAGCCTGTAAAACTATGGTGTGTGGGAAAGAAGTACTTACACAATAAATAACTAACTATAGGTATATGCATATATATGTGTGTACTTTTCTAGAATATGATTCTTCCAAAATTCTGCTTTCTGAAAGAACAAAAGCAGACCCCAAAACTGACAAGAGCTCTCTGTGAAATATGATTGCAATAACAATGGCAAGTGGGAGAGCAGTGAGCAGTACAGGCGTAGCAAATATACCTATCAAGAAAATGATATTGCACTTGACTACCTCTCTCAACATTTACACTGCATTTCTGGCAATGCAGAACCACAAAGACTGGCAAACTGGAGAAAATTCTGGAAAGAGCACAAATACAGCCACAAAAATCCAGATTTTGCCCACAGCAGAACTCCACTTGATTATCCCTAATAATATAGCAAGTGTTTGGGGTCTTCAAAGTAAACCTAGATGTAAGTGAGGACCTATGGGTAACCAAATTGCAGCAGATGACCAAGCATACACAGTGAGGTGTAAGCTTTGTGAGGACCAGTCAAAGAACACAAATGTTGGGGAAAATAAACTGAGAGGGAAGTTGAGAAACATTTCCTGGTATTCTGCTAACAGCACGAACTTGAATTAATCATAAATGCAGTGATGGAAAACTCATTGCTAGAGTTTCTAAATGTGGACTGAATAAAGAAGAGAACATACTGTAACTCTTGCAGTGGCAAAAGGACAAGAGGTAAACACACTTTTCTACCTTTAACTTCTTAAGTTACTCTCTCTACAAGTCCTACTGATTCACTGTCAAAACCCAAAATTGAGATTAACCCTTTTTTTAAATACAGGGATAGCTCACACCTACAATTTCCATATAAACCAACATATGATTTCATATGACAGTTATTTAGTACCGTAACTTTACTATTGGTGTATTAGCAATATATTGCTGTCATTAGGTTTAATTTTACTAGACATTTTAGCATGAGACATTCATTGTGGCTCTGCAGCTAAGATGAATTTCACACTTGAAGCAGTGATTGAAGCAAGCAGAATGTTCTCCCAAAAAACAAGTACTCCAAGAACAGTGCTTAGTTACATATTTACATAAAAGAGAGGGAAGGATACAACAGCCGTTTCTTCCCTTGACTGAAGGAATACTTCCTGACTCACAAGTGATAATGTTTTGCAATACCCAGAACAAAATAGCCAGAACTTGCAGTTTTGAATTAAGGCCTACTTTCAGAGCTACGGCGACAATTAATAGCTCCACTGAAAAACTTGTCAGGATCCTCACACCCAAAACTGAACAAGGGTTTGCTTTTTCAACAATTATTTTCCATGTTTCTTTTCCTCTCTGATTACAGCAATGTCCAGATGCTGAAGTTCCAAAATACCACAAGAAAGACTATTTTCTTGGTATTTCCAGCCAGCAGGAAACACTGACACTCTCATGAGAAAGTCTGTTCTTCTGAGGTTTCATGCTCAGTTATGCAGACACTAGAGCTTTACTTAGCTTTGGTAATGTTTGGGTAAGATACAAAACCAAATCTCTTGAGATCTGTCCATCACTTATTTTAGAGCTGAGTGACTTGAGTAAAAAACCTGCTGTACAGAAATAGTTTAGGGAAAAAAAAAACAGATCAAATCAAATCATTCAGCCATTATCTCTGAAAGCTCCCAGTGCCTCTATAAGACAAGCAATTTTCTCTTCTAAATACTGGACCTCAATTTACCTGAAGCTAAGCAAATTGTCCACCAGCATATAACTTAAGAAGCTATGAGACTAACTCCAGCAGTCCCATGGACTAGTTAGAAATGAATGCTGATACTGCCATGCACCTCTCAGGCTTGGTATCTGGCATGGCACTCCAGCAGGCATTGATGGATACAAATGAACAAAACAAGAGTATCAACGAGAGCTCTATTTCCACTGTATGGTACCTATGGAAGAAAGCAATGAAATCTTGAGGAAGAAATGTAATCCTTCAGCAGTCAACTCTTCCAGAATTAGGCTTAAACAATGGTACTATTCTAGGAGGCAAAGGAGGATGTTCTGTATCACCCACTGCTCGTTGTGAGAAATAAAATATTCCATTCTCTTCCTCCCAACACCACGTTGCTCAGCATTCGTAGCATTAAGTAACCGCAAATACTCACAAGTAGGAAGAAACAATCTGACAAGAGAAAATGCACTTGGTGATCACACTGTGATTACTGTACTTTATTAAAAATAATTTTCATTTCAGTATGTTTTGACAAGAAAATAGAAAGCATCTTGTGCAGGCTTCAGGAAATATTAAAATAACCCAAGGTGATGAACATGTTATTATTCAGCCTATTCCAGAGGGAGGATGCTCGAGTACTGAAATGGTTTTCATTTCAAATACACATTCGTTTTCAAGACACCACACTTGAAAAATTGGATGGTATGTTTGTCATACAGTAAGCAGTGATAAAGAGCACAGCAATTTATGTTCTTTATGCAAAGCACTTGTAATTCAGAAAGCAACTATAGTTTCCAAAAGGCAGCAAAGTGATAGCACTTTCCTAAGAAAGTGAAATGTGGGGGGTTTTATGCCAGTTGGCCAATTCTGGCACATCAACCTTTGTTATGATAAACATTATGGATAACATGCAAAGAGTTCCAATTCCAACACATCAACACTCTTGATATCTTAGAGCTTTAGACAGAGATGAGCAATACTTGCTGAATATTTCATGATCCTGATACTGAGAAAAGGATCCTGATATCACCATCATCATAATGCTAAAATACCAGTAACCTCTTGAGCAAGACGACAGTGTGCTGTGGGCACAACCAGCATTACACCTGTGCTGTGGAGGGGAAGAACAGCAGGGATGGGCAGCACAAAACAGGATAAGCTGCAACACGCAGGTCTGAGGAAAAAAACCCATGTTAAAATTATTGTGTAGATTCAGCGCTCTACAATTCTGGTCTTACACAGTACTTCAGACAATCAGAATTTAAGTATCCCTATAGTGTTACAGCTATATTGCCCATTACTGTTTATAGCATGATCTTTTCCAACAGATCCTTTTGCAGTTAAATACCAGTTGCACCACCATGTATCAACCACATTTACCTGTAGCCTGAAGTTCAAAAATGCTATTATTATGGGTAACCAAACATAAAAGAGACAGCTTAAGGAAAAAAAGAAACAAACAATAAAAACGAACGGAGAAGAAATACCATCCAAAAAAATCTGTTTTCAAGATCTCCAATCTATTTTTTCAGATTCAAGATAGTTCTACAATCTAGGGAAGTTGAAGATGCTGATAAAATGGTTGCTGTCTTTTAATCTAATCTGAATTTCTGAACCTGTATAAGTTTTCTTATCATTACAAATTACACACCTCAAATATGAAAAAGAATCAACTGAATAATATGCTTTAATCTTAAGCAAATACATTCCTTCCTTCTTTGCTGTGATTTAAGGTAGCTATTTAGTGCTATTTTGACTGTCATCTTGTATTTAAAATCACCTGCTGGTACAGCACATGGCAGTCACACACCAAAGAGGTATGATGAAGGATGCTATCTGCAGGCCATACTGAAGCCACGTGGATGATGACTGTGAGGCATCAGGACATGAAACCAGCAGAAGGACAATCCCCTGTGTACAAATGCCAACATGTATGAAGTCTCTTGCACACTGGAGTTCATGTCCACAACAACCCTTTGCACAGCTTGTAGAGAGAGAAGGTACAAATATGGGGCTGGAAGAGGCATCCTGGGTTTTTCTGTGAAGCGGATCTCTCTAACCCTACACTAGATGACCTCACACCAGTGACTCACATAATTTCACCCTTTTATTACCCTTTACCCCCTGATACATCATTGCAACATATTTGTTGCCTTCACAGCTATGCCCATTTTCAGTTTGGGAGCTTACAAGAAAATCTAATGCTTCTGTCATTCTTTTTCTCTATTCCCTATAGAGAAGTTTCCATCTTCCCAAGCAATGTTTCTCCTGTTACTTCCTAAGTAGATTAATTTACTATTGGATTTGTTTCCCTTTCTCACAATCCAAGATCATCTTCAGGATCATCTAATTACTTTTTTGTATAATTGCCTAATGCTTTGTGTAACGAGGAGGTATCAAGGGAGTTTTGGTAGCAGTATCATTTAAGATAAAATGGGAAATCTGGTACATGCCTTGGAAAGAGAGAGATAGGTGGGTGTTGCCGGTGATGCTGACTGATATATCTAAGCCAGATCATAACAAGAACAGCAAGAAGCTGCATCAGTAGCTCCTAAATATTCAGGCACCTACTAAACATAAAACTATTTGTTTAGGGTCTTTGGTGAACCTTAAGAGTTTAACTAAAGACCAAACCCATTGATATATATGCCAGCAGTGAAAGGCCAAATATACTGTGGAGAACAACTTTCACCCCATGAAGCCAGTCTAGAGAAAGGTATGCATTTAGATGCTTAGTAATAGAAAATACATGGAAGGGAGAAGGAATTTATTTGCAAAACTGTTCTTTTTAATAATGAAAGTGAGGACAATTCAGACATAATAATATTCTCTTACATATGAGGAATATTTTGTTTTTTAAAATCCCAGAATTTTTTATGAAATTATTCAGGAAATGATTGAGAGATGCCCAAGTGTGTAGTAGAATCTAAGTCTGTTTGAAGAGTGTGGTTCCGTATGAGGTTAGTACATCAAATAAACCAAAATGAAAGAGAAAACAGAGAGAAGTTTTGCCAGGACACACAAACCCAGGAAGGTTTGTTTAGGAAGCTGAAATGACTGTAAAGAGAAAAAGATGTTCTAAATGCCCAGCAGCATCCTCATACTTTGCATCAAAGAAATTAAGAACCATCAATCCAAAACTGTGATGAATCTTCCATACTTGTATGTGCATGTTCACAGTCAGTCACTTGGCCTACGGTTGTTATAGTAGGCAAGACAGCCAATAGTCCAAAGGACTGCAGCACATCTCTTACACAGATGCCAAATACATGTTGGTGTTGTCAATACGGATACAAGTAAATGTTTTGAGACTGAATGTCTGCTTCCTGTCAACAGCAAGAATTAGCCAGACGAATATCCGGCAGGCATGGCTGTGCTTTCTTAGAGTATAAATACTTTACTATAAAATTTGCAGGCTGCTTGTTTTATCACTGTTGCTCTCAAAGCCATTTTTGTGACCAAACACAAAGGAAAGCAACTTCCCATACCCTGGAAGCGGTAAGGTGTGTGGGGAAGAAAAAGATGAGGAACTACCTAGCTGAAAAAATTAAGGAAATACCCATTGTTACTCAGGGCCCATGTCCAAAAGGGCGTCTGCAAAAGGCAATCCATCTCATTTCCATTATGCAGAGATGGCAGCAGCTTGCTATTCTGCTCTTAAACCTTCCTAGTCACCATTTCTTATTTCTGGGGCAGACCTAGGACTCTTTCTTCCAGAGCTTCCATCAGGCAGGTGGTGTATGAATCAGAGAATGACACATCCATGTATTTCTGTATATAACACCATCAGAAGGTACTGCATATTTCTATTACATAGAGATGATATAACATTATATGGTCCTGAAAGCAGGTATATATTTCACTGCTAAAGGGTGGGGTGAGTGGGACATGGACCTGCTCACTATATTTGGCTAGGAAAGGAACAGTCACTGTATTCTTACCCCTCAGGGTGGAAGGTGTCCAATTCAAGTAATCCTTCCCCAGAGGTGCTGGTTCCCTCATACACCAGGCTTGGAGCCTTTGAAGAAAATAGGGATTGCCACTATTGTTTCTAGCCAAGGAGTGCAACAGACTCACCCTCCCTAGCCCTCTCACCTGCACTGGAAGACAATATGTGGTGCCAGCAACAGTCATAAAAGACATGTGGAAAGTGGACACCTTCTAGTCTTCTAGAAATGATACCATCCTGTTCTCTCATTTTATTAGGGTTTTTTTTTTTTTCACCCTGGATGGTTGGGACAAACAGTGCACATGAAAAAAGAAGTATTCTTTCTTTGCCTTTATCTAGAAACAAGCAGATGGAGGACCTCATGCAAAACACAATGGTGTGACATGATGGGACAGAGGCTACAGTATTAGGTAGCCCTTCATTCCCTTAGTCTACACTGTAACTACATCTAACTTGGCATGCCCACTTCAACATCCTATCAGATATTTTTTTCACTGAGGAAATCTGCATTTACTGCATTAAAGCATTTTTTTTTGTCTCAGATAATGAAAATCCTTTAAAAGAACCTCCAAACACATAAAACAATAAATCATGTGATTCCAATACCAATGCATACATGAGGTACAAGTGCATTGCACTTGTTTAACAGGCTGACCAACAGAATCAAGATTCCCTCAGGAAAGTCAACATTTTAGTGTATGCTAGAAAAAATGGAGGAAAAAAAGATCAGCCTCCAAACAAAAACTAAGCTCCACATTTAATAGCTTAAAATGAAGCCACTGAAGACTAAACATCTGGGCTTTTTGGATATCATCCCAGACACTGTGTGCAGCACCAAAGCTCTTCATCACTGTATACTCTTATAATTTTGAATAAAATCATTCCCCCGATATATGCTGTTTCTCTGCAGAACATCACAAAATAGTGCCTGTTGCAGTAAGATCTTGGGACAAAGCCTGGTTTTTACTACATGTGGAGAGCATGCCGAACTACAGTGCTTTGGTTTTCTTCAGGATCTCCATGATTTCCCAGAATACAAATCACCCATTCTGCAACAGCGGCAACAGCAACAACCCCCACAAACCACATAAGGAGCCAATTAGAGGGGGATTATCAGAACCGCTAACAAATCAGCAACACTTCTAGAAGTGCCACTGGTAGTCAATGGGATTTTTTGTTCCTGAAATGCAACTGGCACATCCACAGCACATCACACCAGCATCCATCAGAAACCTTCCAAGCAGCACTGAATAAGGTAGTACACCTATGTGGCACAGGACAGTGCATTAACTCTATGATCCTCCATGGTATTTAGGCCTGTTTCTCATCAAGTATGAAAAGATCTACTAGGAGAGCACCACCGTGCCACCAGTTTCATTTTGGACAGGTCTACTCAACACAGCATTGTTCTATGTGTTCCTAAATGCTATGGGGCTTTTGAAAACCCCAGTTCCTGCACAACCTGCTTTGAGATCTCCACTGTCCCCATCTGTTACAGTTCATACCTAGTACCAGCCATGCTCAGATGCAACCTGAATTTACTGAGATCGCTGCACAAAAATTACATAGCTGGTTCTGTGCAGGAGCTCAGATTAAACAGGTGCAAACATTCAAACTCTGTGAACTGCTGAGAAAGAGCATACGGAGCACGGCCACTAGAAAGCAACTGTACCAGCACAATGTTTCATAAGCCAGAGGCACATGGATTATAACTACAGCCAAACTACACAGTGCAAGAGAGCCACACAAAAGAAAGGGGGGAAAAAAAGCACTGGATAAGGCTGGAACAGAATTAGCCTTAGTAGACAGTGCCTCCCTGGAGCTTTTATGTTCATGGCCAAGCAAAATGGTTTTGTGCAGGAAGACAAGAACTGCAGACTCCTGGCATGGCTCTTGAGACACAAACAGTAGGAGAGGCTTGTTCCCAAAGTGGAACAAAGAGGTGAAGCACACCCCCTTGAAACAAACAATTCCTGGCCATCGTACCATCCGAGGATGCATAAACGAAATTGAGTGTTTCATCTAAGTTTTCACTTTATTTTCATATGCATAAAGTTGAAAACAATAATGTTTGTAGCCTCTATTTTTAAAAAATGACCTTCCTCTACTTTTTCTAGCAAATCAGATATAACTATCTTCTCCCTTTTTTCATAGGTATATTGGTATTAGGAAGCTCTGTGGTAGGCTGCTCTTTTTGTTTCTTCTTCTTTCCCAGACAACCTTGTCCATTTTCTTTCCAGCCCTGACATGATCACTCCTATTCTTCACTTTCCAGCTCCTCCTCTCCCTGCTCTTCTAACATGACTTAAAAACAGAAAGACTCATGCATAGGCTAGGAAGATGCCTTGATCAATGACTTTTCCACTACAGTAAGTCATTTCAAAGGAATCATTCTATCCAGGGATGACAACAGGGAAGATGTTTCCATAAAACCCTGCATGCTTCCAACAAATACATAATCATACCAACAGAGGCGAGGAGAGAGTGCAGACCTTATGATCTGCAACCCAATTCTTTTCCATTTATTTGCCTTTTCTCCCCACAATTTCTGTTTTTCCCATATTTCCCGCTATGCTTTAAACAGATCTTTCCTTCACTACATTTTATCTATTTCTGTCATTTTCTTCCATCATCAACTCTTCCCCTGCCTGTTTTTCTAGTCTCTTATTTCCCTTGTCTGCTAATTTCAGCTATTAAGATGGAAACAGTCGTTCTAAAAAAAAAATACCCTAAACCCAACAACCAAACCAACTCAGCTTCCAAAATTGGAACAGCAAAACTAGAGGCAGAAAAAAACCAGAAAAACTTGGGAGTCCACTACAGAATAAAAGGGATTTGAAAACTAGGTGAAAAGTAAGCAGAAAGGTCTATTTTGAAATGATAGTGCAACAAAGGAACCAATTAGGGAAGAAATAAAGTGAAAACCAACCCGAATCTTTGCTTGGAATTGAAGTATTTTTCAGAGGAAAAAAAAAAAAAAGTTAGTATTCTACATCCATTATTTTTCTTGTCTAATGTGGTTCTGTACTAAATGATTATATCCAACTTGGGAGCAGACTTGCCAAAATACTGCGAGATCTTCTCTGCTAATGAAGCTTTCTGACAGAGAAAATGACACAACTTCTAGCTAAATCAGAAATAGAAAGTACTAGGTACTAAGGTAGACAAAAGAGTCTAGCACTTTATCCCAAGCAAGACCAGGCCCATGAAGTGCTGCTGCACTTACCTTTTTAACACTCCAGTATGTTTACTTACTTTGTAAGATTCAGTCTAGCTGCCTCTGGAGGGGTTTTGCCACCAACACCCCTCAACACAAAGGACAGCTTAAAGCCATCTGAAGGGACAAGGGCACAGGACAAAGAAACTGAAAACTTATCTTAATGGATGCTGCAGTTCAGGGTTGCAGCACATTTCTAGGGCAATGAGAGAAAGCTAATACTCTGCTACTGTTAGTCTGTGGTTACCTGCTGCTACTTGTTTCACAGGCACTTGTTTCAGTCCCATAAACACAGCTAGTAAATACTAAAGATGGAACTGGGTCCTTGGAAAGCTTTTTAACAAATGGAAAATAACTGATTTTTATCCAAGAAACACCTATTAGAAGATTATGATTTTGCTTCTCAAAGTGCCGTTGCTACAGAAGAAAACTTGTTCATCAGAGCACGGCTGAAGGTAGCTTCCAAACTTCAGTTATGCCCAGCTTCAGATAACGTTGACTAATTTAGGACAGTGCCATGGTTTAAGCTCTGTCATAAATCATGCAGTTGCTCTCTCACTCCCTGCCTTTCCTTACCCCATTCCCAGAGGGATGGGGAGGAGAATCAAAAGAATGTAACTCCCACGGGTTGAGATAAGAACAGCCCAGTAACTAAGGTACAACACAAATCACTGCTGCTACCACCAATAATAATAATGATAAGAAAATAACAAGGGAAGAGAATACAAGTGCTCACCACTCACTGACTGATACCCAGCCCAACTCGAGCAGTGATCTAACCCTTCCAGGTAACTGCCCCCAGTCCCACATCCTGAGCATGACGTGCTATGGTATGGAATACCTTTTTGGTCAGTTTGGGTCAGGTGTCCTGTCTCTGCTTCCTCCCAGCTTCCCCTCCTCCCTGACAGGGCATGAGACTCAGAAAGTCCTTGGTCAGACTAAACATTTGAGCAGTAACTGAAACCATCGGTGTTATCATCGCTGTTCCCAGGCTGAAAGTCAAAAACACAGCATTGCACCAGCTACTGAGAGGGAGAAAAACTGACTGTTACTGCTGAACCCAGTTCAGCATGTTCCTCGTGTGTCAGTAGAAATGGAGAGCAGCTCCTCCATAAGACACTTCAGAGCACCAAAGCTAGATTCATTTTCTGAGCCACCTCCTGAAGGACCATCTCTCTGCAGGTTACGTACAGAGAATCCAGCTTTTATCTGCTAATGAGAACACTGCTAATGAGAACACAACATGGACAAAAGCTTCTTGCAAGGCTCATTCATTCAACAGCAAATATTTCCCAGTCAGAATCCAGAAAGACTTCCTAATAGGGATTAGCTCATTTTCTTTGTGAGCCAGGGGCCTTTGGAACAAAAATACCAAGTGTTTGGTCAAGAAAATAATTTGGGCCAAATATTGTTCTCATTTGCTCTTGGTCTTTTTTCCCTCCCTTCTGTACTCTCTCCCAGTGATGATGAAGGGTGTAACTGTCACCACTACTTCTTCCTGTTAGCACGTAGGAAAGATTCAGGCAAACAGCTTTTACACAATTCCATTCACTGCAGCTGGGCCATGCAGGCAAACCACAGTGAGCTGATACAATGAAAAGAAAGTATTAGCTGTAAAGCACGAACTTTTTTCCTCAATTCTTCTGCTCCCGTAAATCATTTTAAAGCAACATGCTACTGTGAGTATTTTAAGAGGCTGAATGAAATAAAATCAATTAACCCTTTCTTCCTTAGCTTCTTTTCTCCTTACAAAGTAGGCAAAGTTTACAAGCATGCACATTAGTCTATGTATACATAATAATTTTTAAACAATAGGTCAGATTTTCATTTGATATAATTTACCATATTGACAACATATCCCCCACCACCCCTCAGTATGCAGCACCTTACTAAATCCTGAAGTGCCCCTTAAATTTGCATAATACAGATACACTATCACTCAAATCCAAAGTGGATTGATACAGATATATCAAGGAACACACAATTCACTGCATAGATGCAGATGAAATCATTCACTGATTATGGCCGGTGCCCAACAGACTAGCAAGCTAGTGGAAACAACTCTGTATCCACCAAGCTGGCTCAATTTAATGAGCATTTTGCTCACCCTCAATGAGATTCTCTTTGAAATAAAAGTGCAGAAACAAAAGTGTTATAGATTGTGGTGGTCTAACTTAATTGAAAGTGGAAGAAAGAATTACAGACTTCAGGTATACCTGCTGAAGTTCATCATTACCATAGGAGATCAAAGCATTTTCCTTAATCTCTTCTTAACTAAAATAATTTAAGCCTATTTTAATTGTTATTTCCTCAGGCTGTACCCTTTCAAGGACAGTTCCACTGTTTTTAACTGAAAATACAATAACCTGCTTCATACACAACACACAGATTTACAAATCTCTCTGTACCGGGGAAGGGCAGTAAATTGCGAAAAGGACAATGACAGTAAATTCACATGTGCAAAGCCTGTTTCCTAGCAGGGGATCAATAACAACTGCATGACAGTCACAGGGAAACCAGCATTGGGTTTGATGCTGGAGATCTCTAGTGCCCTCAGTACAGCCGAGCCTAACAGCACACATACATGTCACAGGGCAGATACATGCAGAGGTCCCTGAAAGTCTGAACAGCTAATCTGGGTGCTGGAAGCAATATAGATGCAGGGCCCAGGGAAATGGGTCAGTGCAGGCCCAGGTTAGCACAGTGAATGCCTCACAAATAATTTCACCCCTTGTACAGCCCAAGTAGGACTTTTTTTCCTGTTTTTGGCTCCATGCACATCGTAATTTTACCAGCTACATCCATCTTCCTAGAAAAAATATAATGCCAAAAAACCTCTGAAGTATTTCTATCTCAGCTTCCCCTCTGGAGGAGTTACTTTTTCCTCTCAGAGAGGAAGGACTAGTTTGTCCAGCACACAGGACTACAAACCAAAGATACAGTTCTCAGTGATTGTCCTAGATCACCAAAGAGGGAATGTTACCTTATTTCATCTGCCTTTCTATTTATCATTTGAGCTTATCCTTTTTATTCCTATCACTACACCAACGCTACAGTCTGCAGACCTTCCTGTAACTTAACCTCTTGCTGCCTCCATTTCTTCTTCTGTAAATTAGGAATAATACATTTATATTCATCTTTTGGCAATTAGACTAATCAAATTAACCAGTTATTGTGCATTTGTAAAGCACTGTACACTCCTCAGATGCAAAGCACCACAGTAACACAAAGTTTTACAGTTATTGTTGTATTCAGAACAGAAGGGAAGATGCCAGCTGGCAAACTGAATACCGAGTCTCACTGGCAGCAGTTTGATTGTAATAGAAGCAGGACCACTGCCGATTATGCAGGCTTGTGCTTCCAGTCTTCAACTGGTTAAGGAGCTGTTGTCAGCTTATTTCACAGAAAGCTCCTTGTGGCTCAAAATACTGTCTGATCAGCTTTCTTCCATGGAGTTAGAATTCCCAAAAGCAGAAGTCTTTAAGCACACGCTTAGAGTCAAACCAGCGCTTAGGTGCTTTGGTTAATCAGATTTATGATAAAACTCAACATAATGAAAACGTTCTTCCCTCCCCCAAACACAGATATGTTAGAGTATTCAAGGCCAAAAATCCTCTTGATTTAACTCATCTGTAAACCCCACATTTGCTAAAGTTTGTTTCAGCTAAGTATATGCATATATACATACATAAACCCATAAATTTACGTATCATTAATATTTCATTTAAATAAATCTTTTCCTCGGCACTTGTGCCTGAATGTTGCAGAAAGCTTCTCAGACTGTAAAAGGCTTTTACTCCTCCTCGTGACATCTGTATTACTCAGGGCTAAGGGGTAGATTCCAATTAAAAAGTGCTTTCTGAGTGTCTAAGAACAGTTACCCTAGCCAATGGTGCAGAAAGATGGATATGTGGCACAGAACATACTGAAGAAACAGGCTCTGTACTGGCAAGCATGGACTCTTGTTGAAAGCTGAAAAGTAACAAAATCTTTTACTTCCGAAAGAGATTTTTGGCACATTTGGACCATGGCTGCATCAGTAAAAAATCAAAAAACATTATGAAAGGAGTCAGAATCTCATCTTTGAGTAACTTCCTGGAATAAGCAACAGTTAATAATGAGAAGCAGACAGAAAGCCACTGAAAAAACCCAAAGCTAAACACAGTTTACTCAAAGAGGCAAGACAGTTACCACTCACAGGAAGCAGCTTTAATTAGGACTTCTAAAAGGAGATTTTTCATCTTGTAGGAACTTATTAGCAGCTGATTTCTCCGAGGCAGGTTTCAAAACATGTTCAAATGACAATTATATAATGTTACTAACTAAGAGACAACCATGGCGACAAGACCAAAGATTAATGCTACTTCCTTTCCTTGGCAAATGGCCATAAAGTAGTATGGGAAACTTCAGCATAGTGCTGAGGAAGTTGCCAGCTCAGCAGAGAAAAAAACAAGTCATACACTGGTAGCCACTGCTCAGGAAAACTCAATGCTCTCACAACGTTAGGAAACCCAATAGCAGAAGGCTGGAGGATCCAGCAGATGATTTGATATCACTTGAGAAACCCAAGCTGAACTAAAGAGCAAGCTTCAGTGTTCTTAGTTCAGATCTCAGGAAGTAACTACTGACACACCACAATTTAGTCTATATGATAAATGAAAGGCGGTGAAGCAGCTACAGCTGCAAATAGTTTCCAGGGAGGCTCATGAGAAAGCCTGCATGAGGCAGAATACCAGCACTAGAAAAGAGAAAAAAAAATCAAACCAAAAGTCAATTCCTCAAATATATGTCCTCGAAGAAAAAGGCAGGAAAACAGCATGTGTAAATCAAAGGTGATCTAAATGACTGTGATAATTGGTGACAGGCTAAATAGATGTCTCATATTAGCCTATGTAAGGGAACAGCAGACCAGATCATGCGCCTACCAGATTTTCACCTTCAGAACAGTGAGAATCACACAAGTGGTGAAACAAGCTTATTAACTTTATTAGTGTTTGATAGGATCCAACAGCCTCCATCACTGCTCACTTAAACACTAACAGGGGCATCTGAAGGTTGCTCAGGAGCAAACAGACCTTTGTTGTCCCAGACACAAGGGGCCATGCCTGGGTTGTTCTTGTCGAGGGAGAACAGCATAAACTGTTGTTTTTACTGTCTTGAAAGACAATACGGAAAGAGTACTGTTACACATCCCCCTGCACCTGTAGTAGCCACCCCCACGCTCATCCCAACACCTTGTTGGCCACAGCACCAATATATGTGGTTTCCCAGGGCTCTGCCATAGGCAACATATACGACTGTGCCACTGCCATTTTGGTCCAGGCTGCTGTTTAGTTTGACCACTTGCAGCAACTCTGCATCTTTATATGCTATGGGTTCCTATTAAGAATAACGATGAGTCATCAAAGTGAAACAATGAAATAAAGGTATGGGAGACTGCCATGCATTTTGATATCAAGAATGGATAAATGGATACTACCTAACCATTGGCTTAGCCCTTTAACAGGAAACTAAGGTTTGGCATTCATTGTCAAAATAGCAAAGTCACCATTCAGCTACCGCACAGGCATGCCTCCAAACTTCACGTATGGTAATAACACAAACAACGTTCTGTTAATGATAAGTTAACAAAAACAACAAACTGATTTGGAAAGCAAAAAAGCAGAAAACATGACAGAATTCATATATGTTGGCACTGGCATGAATGTTAGGAGGGATATTCATAAAGCCCTATTGCCAAACCGCTATGCACTTACTCATTCAAATAAAACCAAAATCTGACTACCAAAATCAACACTTAATACTGCAATAAAAGTACTTCTCAAAGTAATAAATAGGTATAGACAAATATCCTTAAAAGATATATTTGTTTTATTTTATTGTAACTTTATTTTTAAAATAGCATGAAAATACTTAGTTCATTTGTTAAGAACAAAGCCTTACCATCTATCTTAGCAAGAGCACCACCAGGCAGCTGGGGAACATGTAAGGGCATCTCTCCACTGGTCCTTCTTCAGAAGGGAATAATAAATGAGACCTAATAGAGAGAATGCACCAAGACCAGGCCAGAGGTGTCAACACATGTACAAGAGCGAGCTACTATTTGAGATACAGAATGTATTCTAGTTGTAGTACATCATTTATATACATTTATGGCTCTTATTCCATTATTGCCTACACCCCACAGGATATACCACTGGACCCACAGGCACTTCTATTGTGGGTTTGTTTGTTTTTTTTCCTCTCCTTGCTATGAAAAAGATACTGGGTTTCTAATGTTGGCAGCTCTTTCATCTCTGATTTCTTGGTATTGGTGACATCTAAAAGGCATACTCGAGCTTGTTTTCCTTACCATTTGTGATTTACTGTTGGTTTGGTGTGCAGCTTTTTTACGTTTGGGTTCGGTGAGACGAAGCTTGAGGCACTGGAATAAACAAACCTGACCAAGCACATAACACTACCTATTTAAAAGGATGATTAAAAAAACAGGATGCCGCAATAATCACTGATTCCTTGTGTTATAATATAGAAGAAAAGCTTGCCCCAACTTTGAGCCCCACATTGCAAAGCCTTACAGAAACCAAAAATGGAGATAGTTTTCATGTCTCAAATAACTGTGAATAAATATGCATGACAATTTAAGCTTGGGAGGCCCGGAAAGGTTCTTTATTTTTCCTGTCTGGGGAAGAGTTATTTGTTTGTTTAATTGTACTGTGCCTTTAACACAGAATGTTAAGGAATCTTCTGTGGACAGGAAAAACAATACAGTCCAAACCATTTCAGCAAGCATGCCTTTTATTCACCGGGTAGTATTATTCATATGGCACGCACTGTATTTGCTCCAAAAAGGAGAAACATTTGCTGTTTTGCTCAGCTGAACAGAGAAAGCTTCTCAGCCACATTTTATCTATTTTTTTTCTCAAATATTAAATATTACATCACGGCGAAATAAATTAATTGACCTGTGCTGTGAACAAATAAATTACAAAATTCAATATGCTGCTTTGAATTTGCAGCTGATTTCAGTAAGCTGGCTTTGCAGTAGCTCTAACATATGAGTTAAGTAAGCTTTTCTGACAGGTGTAAAAGACTTTCATACCACTTGCAAGGTTATGCTAGCGAAATATGACAGAAAACATGGACTAGTCACAATATCATATGTTCCATATCAGCAAGTATCGTAACAGAAAGGCTCACTGCACCAAATAGAGTGTAGTATGTGGTAAAACAATGGGTGTGCAGAGACGACATAAGAGATCAGGCAGGAGCCAGGACTCCACTTTGGTGGATTGCTTTGCCATCGGATTAACCCGAATGAGACCTAATTATCTGGGAAAAAGAAAAGAATGACTTTATCCATCAGGAGCATTACGCTGTGTTTGGCTAGGGAGAGAAGAAGCAACGTTTATTTATGTGTTTGCTTTTCTAACACTGAAAAGATTCATGCAAGATTTTGGCAGCTCTCATATGAGTGGCCTTCCTCTGCCATTCTGTTGCATGCATTTTCTCAAAGGAACTTTACTGATCTCTCTTCCCAGATGTTTCATATTTGAGGAATTGCCATAAATCACTGCTGAAACAGGAGACATTGCTGGCTTTGACCCATACAGTGTTCCAAATCCAAGGTTGACTTCGGTTTGCCTAATTAGTGGCTTACACCCACCCTTTGGCTCACGTGCCTACACCCAGCTCATCCAGGCAATACTCTGCATGCTTTACAAAGAACATTTTAATGCCCTTGGCTCGGGGTTGCTTTTGGTTGTTACCAAAGCTCTGCCGAGCGCCTCCATTCAGAAGAACAGTGAATAGTGGAAACAACCTATTTCTCTATCACAGGACTGAAGAGCCGAGGAGCCAAACAAACATATCGAACTACTCACTTGTGCTCTGTGCTCTTGGAAAAGAGCTCTAGCCTGGAAAAAATGAATCTGTGTGGAACTGCAAGCTGGACTTCAATCAGGGTCTCTGTGCTGAAGGCCAGCCCTGCATTTGGTATGTGATCCAGAAACTTTCAACCTCATGTTGGAAGTCAGGCAGCCAAAACATACTGTTCTAAACATCCTCGTTCACATGAACTTCAGCCACTATTTACTAGCATTCAATTAAAAAAAAAGGAAAGGAAAGAATTATGACTCTGATCTAATACTTCAGTTTTTCACTAGCGGGACAGC
Organism: Agapornis roseicollis; assembly: GCA_002631895.1. Taxonomy (NCBI): domain Eukaryota; kingdom Metazoa; phylum Chordata; class Aves; order Psittaciformes; family Psittacidae; genus Agapornis; species Agapornis roseicollis. The sequence goes on from NDXB01011287.1 coordinate 97,313, forward strand.
TGTTCATAGCAGCCTGCCTCACGTCTGAGAAAGCACAGCTTACCAGGACGGTTGAGGGCTGGCACCAAGCAGAACTGAAAACCAGGAGTTTAAGCTCCTCAAACATGAACCCACACAAACAAAACCGGTATTTTTCCTGCATCCCTTTAAAAATAAAGCCCTAACAGGTCTTCAGAGAAAGAAACAAGTGAAGTATCAACAAACACAAAACCAACCCACCAGGATAAACTAGGGTGTAGTTGTTTTGCTCTGTGACCATCAACAAAGCCTATCAGCTAATATCTATTTCTAGAACTTCCAATTCAAATTACATCTAATGAGTTTACAGTGCAATTTTTAAAGGGTCTCGCCTGAGTCATAAAGACTGAAGCAACCATTAAGCCCCATTTGTTAACAGCTATGATAACTACACTGTCATTACACACACTGCAGGACACTGTGCTACACATAGGACTAATGTTATTGCATCAGACTAGAAGCATTTTAAAGTCATCTTGTGCAACTAGTAAGACAGGCAAAAGACATTTTCTGATCATAAAAAGCTTCTTGAAATTGCTGAAAATCATACATCAGCCTCAGCTGCACATGTAAAACATTACATTATTTTACCATTTAAATAGACCACATTCACCTTGCCAGCATTAGCTTTGCAGATTCTGTTAACTATGGTTATCAAAACACACAACTGTTGTGGTTACATTTTTGTTTGATGACAGTTTTGCCCTCTTACTCCCTTTAAATCACTTTAATTTGAGGGAGTAAATTTGCATGTGTGTGTCCATTTTCTTTCCTAACATTAATTAACCTGTCATTCTTTTTATAACTGCTCACTGAATCTACACAACAAGATGCTGTGTAAGCATTTATGTTAATGGCAGTGATGAAACCATGGAGCTATACTTGAGGCTTGATGGATAATCAGAGCTTACCTACTTAATTTGTCACCACACTGAAGATTTGAAACTGAAATCTACTGACCAGGCTCTGACCTTAATGTACACCTGGAGAACACTCAGGATATGAGATTATTCTTATTTACAGCAATGTAGCTAAAAATGGATTCTGAGGGTTTCTATCTTCAGTTTTAGAAAGTCAGGATTTTCAGTAAAGCACATGAGATATTGTTCGAAAAACTAGCTTGGTCTGAGTCTCAAGGAGGTATTCTCCTCCCATTTAGGGAAAACAAAACGGAGCAATGGTACATCACAGGATCTTGCGGCCATGATACGTCAGGCTAAAATCACACAGGTTACCTTTGACAGCTCTTCTGGATCAGAAACATGTCTCTGGCAGCATTGACACAGCATTGAAGCAGTACTGGACCAATTTTGAGGACTGGTGGAAGGGACAACAACTGCTACCCAGTTGTACGTTCATCCCAAGAAAATATATTGGATTCATGAAGTGAATGTGTGGCTAAGTGTATGGTTTCCCTTCAACATTTCACCCAAGGTATTCTCAGAAAGCCTAATGTCTTAGATCCAAAGAAAACAGCTGTATAGTATAAGATGCAGTAGCTCATAGACACAGATCAATCACAGCGCAGCATTCTGCTTTGCAGAGGAGAATGTGAAGGACAGCTTAGAATAAAATGAAAACAAACCCTCAAATCTCTGGAATCTCCAGTTAGTGACGGCTTCACGGATAGCTTTGACTATGATATCCTGATGGCTTGTCCACAAAAATAAAAATTAGCACACTTTCTATATAGGCTTAGCAAAAATAGAAATAAGGCAAAATCTGGCCAAACCTGTATGTTGAAGGCAGCCTTTGTATTCTACAGAAGGAATTATTGCACCGTTTGTTTTATGTGCTTCAGAATAAAAAAAAAGCATTCCATAAGGAATGAGTCCTTGTCCTGTCTTGCTTAAAAAGTCTCTTTATCATTATCATTTACTGAAAGAATTATTTATAAAAGATTCTCTATAGATATTCATTTGGGTGCCTATGCCTAAAAAGATAATCATTTAATACAACAAACATCTTAACATAGCATTAACTTTTGACATGTTCCTTGTAATGTTCATCTGCTAAATACCAAAATGACTCGGCTTAAGGAGGGACTTTAATCTGAAGGAGGGCAATGGAAGGTACACAATGCCTAATGGCACAGCAATGTTTGGATCCTCTTATCAGCGACAAACCTTATGTCATGCAGTGTTTATACTAGTTACTGTGGCTATTTAACTTCTAATCAAAGGCTTTCCCACATCCTACTATGACCTCTCGCTAGGTGCGCCTGCCTGTAAGGTTTTCACTTCTCCTCCTACTTCCTGGTGGAGGCGATATCTGCCCATTAATGCCCCACAATTTTGAGTGACCAGGGTCACAACTTGCTCTATGATGGTGTTCAATTGATGCCTGTAAGTTGGATGCTTACTTCTTCTAATGAAATTAAATTTCTAGGCAACACTTGTGAAATTCTGACTGGTTTGCTCAAATTCCTTCTAGTCTTACATTCTTACTGCTGGTGCAGACTACACCAGCCAGCTGTGGGCTTTCCTCAGAGTGAGTGCAGTCTGAGAGCAGCTCTGGACCCAGATGCGTTCACTGTCCTGGGCTACACAACTCAATGCTTTGGCTCTCCAAGGCATTCATCATTTTGCTGCAACTTGTTCCTAAGACAAACACAAATACTGCAGGCTCAACAGCAGAATGGTCTGGGAAGCTGCTTTACTCTGAAAAATGCCCCATTTCACTTAAATTAACATAAAACAATATAGCGGTTTCCACAGACCTTTCACTTCCACATTCTTATTTGTACTCAAGGTTGCAACAAGGCTAAGGGTGGCAAAGCAGCCTGAGGGTCCAGACACTCTCGGGTGGGGGTGGTAGAGTCAGGCTTGACACTGGCTTGACACTGAGCTCCAACCCGAGCTTTTCACCTCGGAGCCAGCTGTCTGGATGGGGTTCTTCCTTCTGGTGGTTACAACACTGTTAACAGTGTCCTGGGCTGCATCCAAAGGAGCGTGACCAGCAGGGCCAAGGAGCTGATCCTGCCCCTCTGCT
>NDXB01011289.1:0-12011 GCA_002631895.1 Agapornis roseicollis
TTGGCATCAGCCCACCTCACAAGCGTGTCAAGGTCCCTCTGGATGCCATTCATTCCCTCCAGCGGATCCACCGAACCACACAGCTTGGTGTCATCAGCAAACTTGCTGAGGATGCACTCAATCCCACTGTCCATGGCAGCAACAAAGATGTTAAACAAGACAGGTCCCAACACCGANGGACCTTGCACTTGGCATGGTTAAACTTCATGAGGTTGGCATCAGCCCACCTCACAAGCGTGTCAAGGTCCCTCTGGATGCCATTCATTCCCTCCAGCGGATCCACCGAACCACACAGCTTGGTGTCATCAGCAAACTTGCTGAGGATGCACTCAATCCCACTGTCCATGGCAGCAACAAAGATGTTAAACAAGACAGGTCCCAACACCGATCCCTGAGGGACACCACTCGTCACTGGTCTCTAGATGGACACTGAGCCATTGATCACAGCTCTTTGCTTGCCTCCATCCAGCCAGTTCTTTATCCACCGAGTGCCCCACCTATCAAATTGATGTCTCCAATTTAGAGACAAGGATGTCGTGTTGGACAGTGTTGAACGCTGATGACATCAACTGCTCTACCCCTGTCCATCAGTTCCATAGCCCCATCATAGAAGGCCACCAAATTGGTCAGGCAGGATTTCCCCTTAGTGAAGCCATGCCGGCTGCCACCAAGCACCTTGTTGTTTTTCATGTGCCTTAGCATGCCTTGCAGGAGAATCTGCTCCAAGATTTTTCCAGGCACAGAGGTGAGACTGACTGGTCTGTAATTCCCTAGGTCATCCATTTCCCCCTTCTTGAAAATGGGGGTTATATTTCCCTTTTTCAAGTCACCTGACTCCTATGGTTTTTCAAGTTACAGTATTTCCCTACAATGTAAAAAAATGTAAGTTATGGCTACACGAACGTGCACAGTCCTTACACTATTGTCAGACAGGCTCTCAAAGGATCACTCTTTATGAAGGCTGTATGAAGCAGTGCCACCTGGTGACCAAAGGTATCACAAATTCCTCTCCAAATGCTATATATAGCACAGGAATTTAATATATGAAATAAAAAAATTAGCTTTTTTTTTTTTTTTAATATGTATACTAAAACTTACTGTCCCAAAATTCAGTATGTGAAGATGATCAGAGGGCTGGAGCACCTCCCCTATGAAGACAAGGCTGAGAGTGTGAGGTGTCCCTGCTTATGGTAGGGGGGGTGGAACTAGATGATCTTAGGGTCCCTTCCAACCCTAACTATTCTATGATTCTATGACTTGTTCAGCTTGGAAAAGAGAAACCTCAGGGGGAGACCATAGAGCAGCCTCCCAGTGCCTAAAGGGACTGGCAAGAAAACTGGAGATGGACTTTTTGCAAGGGCCTGTAGTGATAGGACTGATAGAGGGAAATTTAGATTAGATATTAAGAAGTTCTCCTGTGTGAGGGTGGTGAGGTATTGGCACAGGCTGCCCAGAGAAGTTGCAGATGTGCCATGCCTGGCAGTGGTCAAGGACAGGCTGGATGGGGCTTTGAGCAACCTGGAAGTTGTCATGCCCATGGCAGGCAGTTGTTACTAGATGATTTTTAATGCCCCTTCCAGTTCAAATCATTATATAAGTCTATAGTTCTGATTCTGAAACTGACACTGAAATTCCCAAGTCACAAATCGAACAGTACTTGTAAACACTAACAGAGTATTTGGAAAGTATGGCACCTACACATACTGAACAGAAATGGTTCTTAAGCTAGGGCAGCTAGACTGTTCATTAGCCATAGGAGGAAAATATAGTAGACGAAACCCAGGGGGAACACTAAAATTAGCCTTCACAGACAAAATCACAATCTAAGCTTCCTTACTTTCTCAATGACACAATCTTATAAATAATTAACAGACATAACTCAGTTCAAGTGACAGGTGCTTTAACACCTTCCCTCAGAAAAGCCTTGGAAACAAGAGTTAGAAAGTCTTTCAAAGCATCCAGGACTAGGTATGGGGAATGCTGGACACCATCCTTTTAACATGCATGCTTCTTCATGCAACTCAACACCAAAAGTGTAACTAAACTAGTATGTATGGACAGTGCAGTATGGTAGAAGTAAAATGTAAAAGAAATGTTTGGCTAAAATTGCCCAGTAACAACCAAAAGCAGTCATTTATCAGGTGACCAAGCGTTAGGAAGCATGTAGCATCATACCATACAAGCTCAAACCACATCAAGGCATTTGTTATGTCATGTACTGAACTGCACAGATCCGACTTGCTAATTGAGTGAATGCCCAGTAAGCTAGCAGCCCAGCCAATGCTTTACTAAAAATCTGTCTCAGAAACAAGCACTACCATGACAGACCACAGGGTATGGGATACGCCATAGGCTGCTGAATTTGAAGTCCCTCCTCCTGTGGCAAAGGTTCTTCAGAGCCAGGGCAGTTTTTGCTGCAGGTAGGTTAAATGACTTCTGCACTTTGTGTGTTGTTTTAGTACCCCCAAGGGCTAGGCAGAAGAACCCTGCATGCCTCTGCAATGGAGCTGCTATTACCCTTTCATTCGTTACACCCACAGTTAAGATTGAGTGCAAAGGCTTGAAAAGAGGGTAAAAAAAAAAAAAATAAAAAAAGAAAGTAGGCTTGCAGGTTATATACCTTTTAAATGTTGTGAAAGAAAGGCAGTACAATTTTGTGGAAGCAGGAACAGAGACATACTTTTATACTGTGACCATGACTAGGCTAAAGCATGCAGAAGCTAACTATGTAAAACACCAGCAGACAGACATGACTACAGCCATTTTTTGCACTCTTCCTCTGGACTTTTATCCATTTTTCTACAAATCAGTTTTCCGCAAGTGGGCCAGTATGTTTGAAACAAATGCAAATAAGGCAGAACAAAAAAGGTCATGTGATGAAGACGACAGATTGCTACTGCCAGGAGATTCCTTCATTATTCCATCCCTGGGGTTTGTTTACTGTGCAAGACCCCCCCTTTGCCTTCATTCCTCTTGCTCTGTTCCCAGTAAATGTTGAAAAGAAATATTTTTTACTTATTTCCTAAATACAGTGAAGGAAAGAAAAGCACTTGTATGCAGTTTCCCGCTAAATGTCATGAACCTCTTCTATCTTTTCCTGTTTCAGTACATTTTGTCTAGCTGTAATTGATACAAACATTCCTTGCAGCCTGCAGTTATTCTCTGATACCCTAGCACAAAGAAATACTGCAAATGTCTGAACTTCATCCTAATTTAGTGAGTAAAGAAGTTTAGTTATAGTCCAGTCCTGAACTTTACCCATTATAGTATTTATGAGACAAACTTTCATGCAGTCAGAACAAAATACAGACCATCTTCACCCTTGTTACCTGTATGTTTAATGGGCTTACAAAAATATTCATGTTATACAACTTCATATCAATCAACAAGTAGAGTTCAAAACACACAAGGACTCCTGATTCTCTCTGAAGACATCTGGTTTATGCACATATAGACAAACAATTTAACAGCTTGTTTGAACATGTTAATATGGCTACCCTGAAAATTGTTAGGGTTTTAGTTAGGTTTTATTAATAAAGTACTTAATTCTTCCATTACTTAGTATAGGAATTTCAATTGATGATGATCAGGACAAACCTCAGAAGTCTGAGTACATAACCCACTTTTAATCACATCTCCCAGATGTCCATAAACACCTCTGAAAATTCCCAGACAGTAAACCAGTATAGCACACATGTCCAGGCATCTTCCAGCCACAGTTACAACATGCTGGAGTTCAGGGACATTTCAAAAATATTCATTAATATATCTAGAACATTTGACTTGACAAAATATAAGATTTTTGAAAGGCTGCCAACTTTCTCCTCTTGGGTGATGGACAAAGGTAAAATGGTAACTTGAAGTTTCCTCATTACCTTCTAGCATCTACTAAATTGCTCTAAGACAATTAAATCTACTCTTCCATCCAGTTCCAATGAAGGCACAAATATTTCCAGCTATATGAAGAACTTGAGTGCATTAGAATGTATGCAAAGTATTTTTAAGGCTCCAGCTTTACTAAAAAAAAAAGTTATTCTTTTTCTGGAACTCCTGCGTTAATGTAAACCAATTAATTTACTAGGCCAAAGCATGACAATGTTTTCGAGTTCCAGCAGCCTTACACTCTGACTTCTGCAAATTAACAATAAAAAAATAAATCAGCTGCTCATACCACTTTTCCATATACCTAGAAGCTTCTTTTAGCACTGTGTTCAGTCCTGAGCCCTTGCAGACAGAAAAGGGAAAATGCAAATTGGAAGCCTGTTCCCAAGACCATTTTGTGACATTCCACTGAGAAGATTCCAGAAAAGAGCAACCTGTTCTCTCCAGCCACAAAGCAAACACCTCAGACTTCAGCAGCACAAAGAAAGCATCATCCAGACCAACAGCCACAGTCTTCACTCTCCCCTGTTAAAGACAACACTTTTTCACTGATTTGGGCTTTCAAGCAACTCCAGATACTGTTTTTATGCACTATGCATAATGCCCAGACAGTGGTGGTGTATCTCTGTTGAAACGACTGCAGCAATGCAGCATGCAGAGTGCTGCCATTTATTTTTATGACACAAAGCCAGGCATAACCTGTGCCAGTGAGTTTCAGCTAGCTTCTAGAAAATGTTAATAATAAAAGAGAAAAAACCAAAACGAAAGAAAACAAAAATGTCTTTAGAATTGTTCATGTTCTCATTTAAGGGAGACTGAAATCTCTTGAGGATCTAACCTTGCAAAACTGGTTCTCAGTCTCTACCACTCTGCACCATAAATTTCAGTCTGCTTATCAGTATGAATTGCCTCTCTTCATAGTTACCTACTCTGCTCTACTACACCACCACAACATCTCAAAATGCAAAAGGATTGTTTTTATTGTATCCCACTATGTTTGCATTTGTGTTTTGTATATAGGAAACAAGGGGAAAGAAAGGGAAAAAAAAAAAACAAAGAAAAAAAGAAAAAGAAAAAAAAAAGACCAGAACAACAACAAAAAAAGGAGTATGCAAACACACTGTATGTATCACTCCCATTTCGAAATGTCCTCATTCTTCAGAATCAAAGTAAAAATGTTGTTGGTCAGGACATTCTCTGAGAACACCACAGCCCAATGGACTCCTAACACACAACAGAAGAAATCTTGCTGACTTTTAGCATGGTCCTTTCTCTGACATGCTTGGCTAACACTCCAGCCTGAATTTTCAGGTTTCCTCTTGACTTTTTCTGTTCAGAGCCTGAAGTGAGGCAACTACATCAATATTCTAGCTTTATTATAAAGCAGACTGCTAATCAAAACATCAAGCAGAGTGCCACAGATTGGAGCTGGATTAAATGCAAAGGCAAAAATATATTTAAATGCTTTTGAATTAAATTCACCTTTCTACCTTTACTTAAAATTAGCCTGTGAGCTTCATTTCAGAGAATAAATTTTGGGTCTCCAGAAAAGCTTACTGCAATAACTCAGTTTTTACAAGCACAGGTGATGGGAAATAAGTATTTGAAATAAACAAGCTATTAAGACAACTACTCCAGTTATTAAAAGAAGACTGAAATCCAGATCTACAAATACCTGCAACTATCTACTTGACATTGCTATTCTTCAACAGTAACTGTACGCTTGTTACATGTAACTTCATATACTCTTTATACTTAATATTACTGTTGAGTCCAAGTGCACCTCAATTTTACAGACAAAAGTGTTACCATTGTGTTTACACTTCTCTCAGTATCTTCCCAGTCAACATTTTCAGGTCTCTTTCTGCATTTCAGAGTTCAATATGTAGTTTCTTATTGTTGGATATTAGAAGGCTTACAGTGATGTTTCTCCGTACACATCCTGATCTTTTGTCTACCAGAATGAACAAAGCTGAACACATTTTCACAAATACTGCAGAGTTGCTTCAAGTATTCAAAAAATGAAGAAATCTTCACAGCAATGAAAGGATGATGCTGACAAATACCTGCTGAAGAGACAAGGCTACATACCTTGCTGAACAATGGCACTTTATTCCCTGTGCAGAACAGAAAGTTTACTTGATGTAAGTCTGTCCAAAATTTCAGTGTAAATTAAAGTTCTCTTCAAACTGTTTCAAGAACAGCTGCCATTTCCTTGAACTGTCTGAAGAAGTTCTAAAAAGCAAAAATTAAGATAAATTTCGGTTGCTTGAAGAAAAGCTCAAACTGTAGTTCAGACTAGCAAGTTACACAAAAATCACAATCCGTATTTCTCACATTCCCTTTTTCCTCCAGTTAGAATTTGTAGCTTGAACTGAAAGTTTCTGCTTTACTTTTTGTGGGCTGGTTGGTGTTTTGTTACATTTACTATTAAATCTACACAGGTGATGCCTCATTTGCATTGATTTGCCTACTAATAGGAAAATCTGCTATGAAAGAAAAACAAAAAGTACCTACCACAAAAAAAAACCAACCCAGAAAACCCAAAATAAACAACCAAACAAAACTGCATAAAAAACCTCAACAAGATGACCACCACCAAAAAACCTTTTCTTGCAAATATTCCATGATGAAATAATCCAGGATTATCAAGTACAGAGTCCATTTCTTACAAGAGTTGAACACCAAGTTACTGAGTATTTTTCAACCAGAATTAGTATTTCACAACACCTAAGGATTCAGAATATCCTTCTCAAATTTCTGCCAGTCCAACTCCAAGGATTTGATTGTAAGCTTGTGCAAGATTCTAAATTTTGTATTTGCCCTTTAAACAGGAATGACAAGTGCCACAATTATGCAAAATCAAAAGTTATATAAGTTAATAGATGAAGGCGTAGCAGTTAAAAGCCAGTGGTAACAAAGCAGACTGACCTCCACTCCTCATCATTAGCAAGTGTTAAGACTTAACTCAAGTTTTAGATCGCAAGGCTGGGGAGCAGTTCCCTAGATTTAAAATGTTCTATCAATTTTTCATAAGGCAGAGCAACAGCTGACAAGAAAGATCCAAGTGTCTATGTCTTCAGTTGTTAGCTTATTCATAAAAGAACAAATTACTGCTAAATTAGTATTTCTGAATAAATGACATAAAACTAAATGCTATGAAATAAGTATTTAGCTTTAGTGTTTCAGATGGTTTAATGCTTCATCTTTGTAAGACTGTATTAGTAAATTATCAACACCAACATACACATGAAGGTATACAGCTGCTCTTTCACAAGAATGTGACTGATTCAAGCAACATTGATTACAGACCTTGAACTGGGGGATTGTCATTTCAAAAGTTTTGTCTGTTAGTTGTCCTGAAGGGTCTGCCACTGTTAGTGTCACTGTAACATAAGGATACTTCAGAGACCTGCACGTGTCAGAGCTCATTGCAACTCCCAGTTTCCATTTAATATCTACAAACTACAAAGAAAAAAAAAGGTAAAGAAAGATCTAACCTACCACTGCTATTCTGTCAGATGGATTTTTTCCAGACAATATAGAACATCTAGAGCTTAAATACAAATGGGAAACATACACATTCAGATATTACTGCATATACAAAAAACATCCTTTTAATAGCGATGAAACAAGCAATAAATTACTTCACTGCATCTATTTTCCTTCTTCAAGTACTGTCAGTAGTCAAGTACAGTCTGTTTTGTGTGTGTGTGTGTTTTGGTTTTTGTTGTTTTTTTTTGTTGTTGTTGGTTTTTGTTTGGTTGGTTTTTGTTGGTTTTTATGATATTTCTAAATTAAGTGGCAACATGAGCAAAATCCCAGACAGTGCACGGAAGAAATTTTATGATAGCATTCGTGGAGAAAAAAATTAAGGTATTTTGTCCGTTAATTTTAGATAAATCAAAGTACACTGTAAAAATATTTCAGGCAGGTAATTTATCATTTTTAGTCTTTTATAATAGGCAGAATTTGCATAAAGTGAAGGGACCCTTCAGAAAGCTTACTACTACCAAAATATTTTTTTCCCTAATTCTGTACTCTTATCTGTTAGAAAAAAAGATTTTAAAGTGCAAATACACTCCATTTTTTTTTTCAAAAAAAGGGAAAAAAAAAGGAATGCTGTAATTTGACAGAAAGTTATCTTTAAAAAATAAAATAAAACTTACTTAAGGAGACAAAGAATAAAACAATCAAGCGCTTATGTTATCAACTTGAAAGAACACTTAAAATTAAAATGGATTTACACAAACAACCAAAACAATAGACTGTCATACTGACTGCCACTCACCTTCCCTAGTAGTACTATGAAAGCTAATTTTTAAAGAGGTATAAAAAGTAACTTTATTGTACAAGCAACAATATTAGAAAACTGTTCAGCATAGTCAACTTTTATTTTGTAATAACCTCCTTTATCTGGGTAGGCATTTGGCAACATATATGAACATAAATATATATATATGTGTGCATATATGTATATATATGTGTATGAGTGAAAGCTTTCAGCAAGATACTACATCCTTGACAGTACAATACATACAATGAAGCACTGACATATCTGAAAACTTAATAACTCAGCTGCCCTGTGTCATTTAGTTACCTGCCCCATTGCGGTCGTATTTCCTCCATCTTCTGACACACTGATGGATTTGCCCTGCTCATTCCACACATGACGAATAACCTGAAGCGCATGTTTCGGCAGTGTGCTGACTGCACTGCCCAAGGTGGTGACAAGTTCTTCTGTAGAGAGATTGTTTCTGGCTGCTGTGCTACAGGTACATCGAAAGAACACCACATCAATTTCACTCTCCACAAATTTAATAAAACGTCTCACTTCACGCCAAATAGGCAATTTATTTCTGCTTGACATGTCTACACATTTTGAAATTATTAGCCATCCTATCATATTTTTTCCCCAGAATACTTTACTACTCTTGTGGATCCACATGCAAAAAACATGAACTGAACATGCAGAAAACAAGCCTTGCAGGGCTTGCACAGTAAAACAAAAATGATCACAACCTCCAAGTGCTGTTGCAACTGAGAAAGAGAATAATTAGGGAAAACTGTGCACATCAAGCAGTTAAAAATGTTATTACTTTAGAAATAGGGCACTTTCTAATTAAACATTTAGGAGAGGTAATTTAAGTATCAAATGGTATTAACAGAAGTCAAATGACACAATAAATCCTCAACTGAAAAGGCAGCATATTTAGAGGAAAACTGCCACTCAACTACTCTACAGAAACAGGTTAAAAAAACATAATCCCAGCCAAGGTTTGATCACACATATCCACTCCTCAAGAGGGATTAATAAAAAGAGGAAAACAGTTGGTCCTTCAAATAGCACAGCCTGATATAATTTAAGGCTTTATATTTTATAGAAGGAAAAAAGTAGTATGTTGAATTTCTAGGGTATAGTTTCTTCAGTTACATTAGCATTACAAAGGCCTAGCTGACTTAGCTTCTGAACAGAGCTTAGCTTCCTCTTTTGTTCTGCCAGTAGTTCTAAGGCTTGCAAACAGGATCATAGAACAATTTCCTCTATTTTTTTTTTAACAAGCAAAACAATATATTAACTACATATTTTTAAGAATACAAACTAAGGCCAGAAGTTCTTTCTTTGTGTACTAAGAATTACAGATGTTTGCCCTTTTCCCAAGTCAGTTCATTTATACCCATATTTGATGTCACTTTTTAATGCCACTGTTAAGTTGGGGTGGAAGGGAAAAAAAAAAGACATGAGGCAAAATAAATTATTTTGTGCTTACCTAAATAGAAATGAAACAATGTTAGCTACTTTTGCCAGGTCACCAACACCAATCTCAGTTCCAGATGTTTGAATTCTCTGGAAACAGAATGCTCAAACAATTTTAATTAACAGTAAATGATACCTTAATAGTTAACTATACCTTAATAAAAACCGCTTTGTATATACACACACACATAAAAAAAGACTTGGGGAATCTATCCTTTACAGCGTATACAGCTAATATAATTGCTTGTAAGTGCTAGCATCCAAACTTACCTGACACAGTTCAGCTGTATTTACACCAGGGATCTTATGGTTCAGATGTTGAACTATTTGTTCACACTGTGAAGAAAGTTTGAAAACAGTCTTAATTCATATTTTAACATACAAGACAAAGCTAGCTTGAATACTTGAAGACTACAAAACAAAAATAAAACTGGTTAATGCAAAGATGGACAACAAAAGGTTGCTTTAAATGTGAACTCAAAAAAAAAAAAGTCATTGAAATGACTGATATTATAATTGTATCAAAAGTAAGAAAAGCAAGTAAGTTCAGTCAAGAACTCCTGTTACAGCCTCACTAGCTATTCCCACTTAACACACCATTTTCATAGTAATTGAACAGGTATCCTGTACACCACACTACAGTAAGCAAGCTGAATGTTCTCTAAACAAACTAGCTTAATGTCTCATTTAGATAAAAGGCAAAAATACATTTTTAAAGGCTTTCCATGATAAAAACATAAATGTAAAGCAATCTCATTGCTTTTAGTAGGACTGGTCCATTTCACGAGTCACATAAATCTGAGGTACCACATACAGAAGAACCCTTTGCAACAGACAAAAAACAGAAGAGATTAAGCAAAAAGGTTTCTTTCCACATCCAATTTACTGCCCTACTTACCAGCTCTGCAAAGAAGTCTTGAGGTATTAAACTAATCTTATCTGCTGCACCACCAACATCTAAAAAGCACAAGCAGCAGCAATCAGAAACAAATACTTAAAGTGTTACAGCAGTGTATCTAACCTCTCTCTGAAGAGCTCCTGGGTCATGATGCATGCGTTTACTTCTACAGCTAAACTTTCTTTAAGGGAGTTTGTCATGAATTACGTTAACATAACCTGCTCAGCATCCCAAGTCCAAGAAAAGAGACTACTTAAGACTTCAGTCCTATGAAATCGCACGGTTTGACAGCCCCGCGTAATTCCTCCGACCCGGTGGCGCAGTATCTGCACCAAGCCCCTCAGCTTGCCTTCTGACACCCGCAGCGCAAGACCACTGCCCTCCAGAAGGATACGCTGCTACATCTACGCCACCTCTCGGCGGCCAAGCCCCGAGGCGGCCGGCGAACAGCCCGAGAAAGCCCTCCCCCGTCACCCACAAGCTTTCGCTAGGGCCTATTAGGAACGGATGGCCCATGGCTCTGAGCGAGGCGGCTCCGCGGCTAAGCTTCCGAGAGGAGAAAAGGCTGGCAGTCCAGAACGCCCGCACACCTGACGGGCCGAATTACTCTCCCCTCACATACAGCACCCTGCGGGCCCAGCTCAACTTCAGCTCCCCCGCCCGCACACCAGAGCCCCCCTCACCCAGCGCTTCCAGCGCCCGCACCACAGCGGAAGCGGCAGCCATGACACCGGTCATTTACAGAAACCCAACCTCCACCACGTAACGCTAACCACCCTGATTGGCTCCGGGATATACCAGAACGAGGCAGAGTCAGAGGCTTTGCCCTTATTGGCTGACGGGTAGGGAGCGTGCGCTTTTTTGCTCATATGCGCCACCGTAGTGGGTGGTGTGTGTGTGCGCTGTTAGGTGCGGTGCGTTTTGTTTCTCTCGACATTAAAACACTTCTTTAATAGATAATAAAACCAAGACTGACTTGTGAGAGATTACTGAGCCTGCAGCTGTGGGATGTAAAAGACTACCCGCGGATAGAGGCCGTCTCCCCTCATGCTAGCTGTGCTCTGTCGGTGCTTCGGAAGTGATGCTGGTGGGAGGGTCCGCCGTGGGAGGCTTTTGGAAATGGCGGTTCAAATCACATCTGCTTTGTGCAACAAGTTATTTGCTGGGTTTGGTTATTGTTAATTGGTGCTGGGGTTTTCTTGGTGCCTGCTGTAGTCTTGGGTACAATAAATAATATGCTGTGCTGCGTGCACACTGCGCGCTTGGTACATTGAACCTGTATGAATACTAACAGTGACTGTATGTGGTACAGGTACATTGTGGAACCAGCCTGTACACCTGCAAATAAACTGTGCGGTTCGTGGGTGATTTGTGTACATAAACTATGTCTTTTTTAATGGGTAAATAGTCTTTTTTTTTTCCCCCTTTTTTTTTTTTTTTTTTGTTCAAATCTAGGTTGAACCTTGTTCGAAA
>NDXB01011289.1:23754-46542 GCA_002631895.1 Agapornis roseicollis
AATGTCTTCTGCAGGGGACAGAACAACAAAACCAACCTGGTGAAAAAAAACTGAAGTCTTTTTCAGAATGGTATTTTTATAAAAGTAAAGACAACCGAAAATATTGCAGCAATCAGTAAACACCAAGTTCAGCAAAAGTTAATAAGCTAGATACAGATGTGTGGTGGTGTTTGTTGCTGCTGCTGTTCTTCCTGTGGCCTTGTAAGACTGCTGTGATGTAGCCAAGTATCCTTTCCCCCCCCCTTAAGGTAAATGTTCAAAGACATAAATTAAGAATAGGCAGCAATGCGATGAGCAGTAACTGAAAATCTAGCACTTGTGCAGACCTAGAGAAACACAAAGCAACTATTTTATGTGTTAACAGAGTATGTATTATTAGTAAGCTAAGATAAACAGCTGAAAGCAAATGAGCCCTCAAATACAGTGTAGAGTACCCTAACTGCTCTGTCCAGCAGGTATCTGTAGAACAAAATCAGCGGGTAATTGTAAATAACTTGAATGCAAAGCAGCAGAGGCCCCTCTCTGTGAATGACAGTATTTGAGAAGCATACAGAACTCCCTGCTGTCCTAAAACAGGAATGCTTTTGTCCGTGGGGAAGGGGTTGCTTCACCTCATGGTGCCTTACTGGCTCCTTTTTGTACCAGCATCTTTGTCTGCCCTAGAGAAGAGCTAGAAAAAGACTGAGGGAGGAAAAAAAGGAGTTTTAATTTAGTTATTACAAAGGTATTTGTGTAACTTGCAGAAATTAAAGCTGTTGTTTGTGAAATCTCTTTTTCTGACCTTCTTGTATCACATCTAATACGGATTTTTGTCCCCTTAAACAACTTTCCCTGGTTCCTAACAACTTGTTTTTATTCTCACAAAATTTCTTCTCCCTGACCTTGCTAAATACAGCCTTGCCTTGCTTTTATCTGTTCAGAACACAGTTGGAAAAGATTATTTATCTCGCTGTGTCATTGATTGAGCTCTTTTTTTCTTTGTGTGTCTCCATGTTAAAAATAAATTCCAAATATTTGTTTCAAGGGTTCTTCCCATCCTGCCATCTATATTCATCTGCTACCCATCTGTCAATCTCTTTTACACAGAGGCTTATGCTGCCAGTTTTTATCATCTATTGACTAAATTTTCCGAAGTATACCTCTGATTCTTTTTTTTTTCCCCCAGACCTGAATTAACTCCTCCTGATACAGAGGTTTCTTCTTTGCCACTTTTGGGTCTCACCTTAGTTGTTGGGTTTTTTTTTCTTTTTTTTTCCAATGATGATTCCATAGTTATAACTAAAAACCGCTAACAAACTACTAAACCTAGTATTGTTAGGCTCCCTGTGTATTAGGATCACTGTTAGTCGTACTAAGCCTGTGCTCTTGCTGTTCCATCACTTCTAGTTATCGCTCTCATATACCAAAATTTCTAATTTCTTAGATTGTGAAGTTTCTAGAGGTATGGTACTGTGAGAAATTAAAGGTACCCTCTATCTGTAGTTATGTTGAATATCTAATTGAGAAGTTTGAGTAGCTACACTTGGGTTTAGGGAGCATTTTGTTGTGTTGGGGTTTGTGGGTTTTGTTTGTTTATTTTGCTTGGTTGGTTTTTTTTTCCCCCTTATGGTGTAGAACAGGTCAGGAAAGCCTAAAGCATTTATCTGTCTGGTAGCTGAATGTGATCCTTGTAGCATTTTCTCTTCTGGTTATGGGGTCTTTTTCTAGGTGAGTGTTGCTTTTATTTTGTTAAGGTTTTGTACCCTTATTTCATGTAATCCTGCAAAATAATGCTGGTTGTTTTTTTAGTTGCCATACTTTTCCCTCAGCTTAGACTAACAGCAGTAAAAATGAATGAAAGATTAGTAGTTGGCTTCATAAGAAAAAGTCCTATAAGTATAATTTATATTTTAGTTCACCTGAACAGGTATTCCCTTCCCCTTCAGATTTTTTTTTTGTTTCTCACAGTGTAGTAATCCACAACCTAGGGAGTTAGTTAAAAATATACTGCCTTCTGTGTCATCAGCTAGTAAATACGGAAGAGTATTAAAGGTTTCCCTTTTCCTCATTTTCATTAAAAGATAATAATTTGGCCTTCTTCCCAATCTTGGCAATACTTAAAGGTGATACAGAACCAAAAGAGCTTGGGGTATTGCGTAATGAATCTTCTGAATGAGTTTTCTTACTGTACTTCAGAACTGTTACCTTTGTTTTTAAAGTCGTCAAAAAGGGGAGGTTAAAATTTGAATTGCCTTTATTTGCCCTTAGTTTTGATTTCATGTCTTGCAGTATAAAATGGAAAGAGAATAATGGGTTGTGTAATCCTCATGTCATGTCTGTCCCATCCTCTCTCTGTCCCCCATCCCCAACACTGGCTGCAAACTGCAGCTACATTCTCCTAATAAACTTAAGGATATGTATATTTTCTATGGTTTTGTCCCTTGTGGAATATATTCCTAAGTGTTACTAGCAGAAATCTTCTTTACTCTTTATAAAATAACCCTTTTCCATGCATTTGGCTTCTATATAAACTCTCCTTTGTATTTCTAAATATTGAGTCAGCCCCTTGCCCATGTCTCTTGAAAGACAGCCACCTTGCCTTTTGCCCAGAACAAGCTGAAATTGGTATTTGAAGTGATCTCATGTTAGACCAAGACACTTGTATTTTTTTGCATGTTTGCCATGTTGTGTGTTAATAAAATATTCCTATTGGATATTTCTGACAGTTATATCTATGTAGGTATGAATCTACCCAAACAGGGCATAACTGTTACTGAATTCTTGTATGGATGTGTAAACCTGCTCTCTAGCTGGATTATGGAAAGAAGAGAGTCATTTATGCCTTTCAGTTAGGCTTATCTTACATGATTCTTAAGCATCTTTATTGCAAATGTATCAATAAATAGGTATCCTCAAATAGCATTTGGCAGGAAGTATGATGAAGCTTTTAAAGTAATCTTTCACCTCTAAGGAATATAATGGGCAAATTTCTCTGGTCTTCCACAGCATTGCTATTGGGAACTGCATAGTTCAGTTTTGTTGAGAACTGGCTAAAGGAATGCTTTAGGAGTTCATTGGCTTTCCACTAGAGAGGGTAGAAGAATATACTTGCTGCATGATTTTTTTTTCCAGACATTTAAATTTGTAGCTGTTTATCAACAGGCTTTCCTTATTTTAAACTTGAGAGCCCCAGATGACTAAGATTTTCTTATAGTGTTCTTCCCAGCAGAAATATAGGAAGTTGTGGGAACTCTGTGTATTGTCCAAAAACTTAACATTTCACATCTTTAAGTTTTACCAGTAGAAGTAGTGTTTCAAGATAGAATTTGTGTATGTCAGAGTGTACAGTTAGCATTTTCTTACAATTATGAGTGGTCAGTGTGTGTATAGTAACAGCAGTTTGTAAATTCAGTTAGTTGGCTCCTGACTCATATTTCAAATGATTTTAGATCACATATTGATGTACCACAAAACAGTTGAAGAATTAATAAATCTTCTTGGAGTAAAAGAAGAATATCTAACTAAAAAGTGAGCACCCAATTCTAGGCGACGATGTCAAAGCTTATTATGTGCTACAGTGGAATCGCTGAATGGTTTGGATTGGAAAGGGCATTGAGATCATCTAGTTACACTTCCTCTGCTGTGGGCAGGGACACCTTACTCTAGACCAAAGATCACCTAAGTCTCTGTCCAACCCGGCCTTGAATGCTGCCAGGGATGGAGCATTTACCACTTCTTTGGGCAACCTGTTCCAGTGCGTCACCACCCTTACAGTAAAGATTGTTGGTTTTTTTCCTTTTTCTTTCTTTGAAAGAACACCTTAAAAGGTGCACCTACTAAAATACATATCTTGTGTCTGTCTGCTCGAAAGGCCAGAGAAGATCATAATTCTTTTCAGTTGCTGAAAACTAGCATTTACAAATAAAACATGGGGATTTTGTGTGGTTTTTTTGGCATTACAGCTTATTCAGGTTTGTTTATTGAAACTTGAACCTTGTTTATTCTCCTTAAATTTTTGAAAGTATGGGTTATTGCAGTGTATTTCGTATTATCAATCCTCTGTTATGCTTCTAAAAAGATAAGTATATGAGGCTACTCATTTAATATATAATATTTTTCTTTTCCAGTTTCTCAAACAGTTAGGTATACATCCTGACTGGCAATTTGTAGATGTTTATGGTATGGAACCAGAACTGCTTAGTATGGTGCCAAGACCTGTCTGTGCAGTGCTACTTCTCTTTCCAATAACAGAAAAGGTAAATGTTTATTTAATAATCAGCTAATCACTTTTGTTGTAAATGAAATGGACATGAATGGTTCAAATCTTATACTCTTGGTATCATAATAGAATCAAGATGAGACTCAAACCTTATTCAAGAGACTTCTTAATTAAAAACAACAGAATGCTGCCTTCAGAACCTTCTTTTGATAATCTTGCATGTATGTTTCCAATTTCTTTTTAAGTTGGAGTGGGAAAAGCTGATATAGAAGCACAGAGAAATGTGTTTCAGGTTTCTATTAACAGTCAGTTGAAGACTATTTTTTGCTAAATATGCACTGTGAAGTGGCTCAGTTTGGCTACTTTTAGCAGAAAGCTACAATAGCATAGGCAAAATAAGAGTACCTAGATGTACCTAGCCATACCAAATGCAACTGTGTTTTGAGGTTTTGTACTGTTGCACTGACCAAACTTCAATTCACTTTCAGTTCAGTCATCATTACCAATATGACTTTTGCTTCTTGGACACATGGGGCATATTTCTAAGGTGACAGAGAATTCTCCCCTCCCTTCCTCCTCTATGTTAAATTTTGAAATACTTGATTTGGATAAATCAAGTCTGTTTATTTTTTTTTTCTCATATGCTTCTGCAAAGAGAAGACATCCATCTCGTGTATCTTCAAGTATTCCATAGGTTGAAATTCATGATTTATACTGATATTTCAATTTATAAAACTCTAACATGATTGTAATAAGCTCTGCCAAAGAGGTGAAACTGCCCAAACTTCTTCCTTTGAATGTATATCTCTAAAAGACTGTATGGCTTATAAGGACAAAGCAGTTAGCTATTAAAGCTTAACTTCTGTAACAGATCCCATTTAAATAGAGAGAAGAGTGACTTTTGCTCTTTAGGTCCTGCGAGCTTTTGCATTCTCAGTTTCTCCAAAACAGCAGGCAATCCTTTTCAGGCTTGATTTCAGCCACCTTGATAGTCTTAAATTTAAGCAAACTCTTAACTGTCCTCACCTGTGCTCAGGAAATTTAATTTCTGTCACCTTTATGGTGGTGGTTCAGGGTGGTTGGTTTGTTGAGCTACAGGTCGCAGCTCTTTCTGTGACTGTGATTTTTCTCTTGCCTTGCTGCCTTGCAAACTTCCTTTCTTGGATCATACCATGGGACCATCATCCTGCTGGAAAGAGCAACCTTCCTTTTGTTCCTGAAGGTGTATTTGATTTCATCAAGAAGCATATGTCTAAGAGAAACAAAAAACCAACATATGCTCTGTTGTGTTGGTCAGTCAAATTTGATCAGCAGCCAAATTTTTGAGATTTTCTCCAGCATGTAAATCTAGCAGAGACATAAAGGACACGTTTCTCTATCAGCTGTGCAGCCTGAGTGTGTGAAGGCCAAATCTTTAATGTGAAGTCCCTGTGTTCTGAAGCTTTTGTTGTTCAGTATGAACTCCACAAGACTCTACATTCTTGTAATATTATTTCTGGAGTACTTTTCCCCTCCTCAGTCTCTCTTTCAATACAGCCAGTATATTCTGCTTTTATTTAATTATTATTTGTTTTTCTTGGCTGTGTCTACATTTATAAAAGTATTCCTCAACTAATTTTGTTGCCCTTATAAATACTTTTCTATCATGTCTTTGTCGGTCTGTCTAAAAGTTCATTTTTTCATGATTCTTATAAATCAATTTGCTTAAACTGCGTTTAGGGCAAAATACTCTTTTTAGCATACAGATGGTCTTAGTGGTGTTGTCCAGTTTAAGGGTCAATGACTTTCTTAGTCTGTATTGTAGGTTCTATACCAAGTGAATAGTGAGAGCATTGAGCATTTTGGGCGTTGTCCAATGAATATGAGTATGATGGGATAGTTTGGGTTCGGAGGGACCTCTTTAGGTGAACTGCTAACCCTTGCTCAAAAATGTATTTTCAGTATTCTCAACATCTACATATTTATTTTTGCCATGGAGTTCATTTTTGTTGGTAGGGAATAAATGGCAGCTACATTGTATGTATTGTTTACAGTCTGTAATCTGAACTTTGGTCCAATTTCATAGGCATCAGAAATTTTTTTCTCAGTTAAGGCTGCTTAATTTGTAGTAAAGTGGTGTCAAATTAAAATGCTTTGTAAGTGCTCTTACTATTCCTTAGACCTTTCAGACCGGCTGCAAGTGTGGAATCATGACACTGGAAAAATTACTTGTTTCTCTTTGTCACTGATGGTATACAAAGTCTGAGAAAAAAATTCTCATGGGTTTTCAGGGAGAGATCCTTGATAACATTGTGCATTCAAGGTTAGCTTTTGTCATACTTCTATAAAAAGCGTATCTACTTAAATACTCTTTTTGTCTCCAAAAGTACCTAGTAAAAGGTAAAGGAGGAAGAACAACTTTGGCTGGAATGTTTGCAATTTTCTTTTTTTTTTTTTTTTTTCCCACCTGTTTGAGATGAAAATCTTTTAAATAACAACAAAAAACAAACAAGCAAAAAACCCCAAAACTGCCCCTCCCCCAAGAACCACAAACCAACAAAACCATGATCAACAAAAAACCCCACAAAACCAACACACTGTTGTACAATAGAACAGATTTCAGCCAATTATGATCTTTACAAAAGAAGTATTTTATATTGTTCAAAGTAAATTCTTTTACTAAAAATAGAAACATTCACTTTATGAATGTGGCTTTCGAGGGGCCTGTTTTGGGGCCATGAGCTATATATACATTTTATTTTATATTCCTGGAAAAAATGAAATGTAAAAATGGAATTTGTAAGAATGCTTCATGCTGATCAAACACCTGAAGTATTACGGTTTGCTAGTACTTTGAGACCTCTGTCCTTGAAAGCTTTTTGTTGGTTTGAAGAGAGGCAGTGACAAGTGCTCAGATCAAAGAAATAGTTTGAACTTTTTTGTAATTATGCTAGAGAACAAGTGTTTAAAATTACATTTCAAGTGTGACTTGGTTTTGGCTAGTGACAAGGCACTGGTTTGAGAAACAGCATAGAGCTGTTCAGTTGAGTAAGTTTACATAAACTTGTTAGACCCCATGTTAAGTGTTTCAAGTTACAGGTTGAGTTTTGGTTTTATTAGTTAGCTGGTGCTTTGTTTAATTTATTTTTGCTTGAATAACGTAGCCAGTATCTATTTGCACTGTTTGTGAAATGTCTGTAACTTTCCTTCTAGTATGAAACCTTCAGAACAGAAGAAGAAGAGAGAATAAAAGCTAAGGGGCAAGATGTCAAATCATCAGTGTATTTCATGAAGCAGACCATTAACAATGCTTGTGGAACAATTGGGCTAATTCATGCTATTGCAAACAATAGAGATAAAATGAATTTTGGTAAGTTTGAGTTGGGGATTGTTAATTGGGTTTGTTTTTTTTTTTTTTTCTCTGCTGGCTTTTCCCTTTTTTTTGTTACCTGTGGGGAGGCATGGAAGGAAGGATACATTTTGTACTGTTTTCTCTGAATATAACCATTCAAAAAGGACAGTCTCTGTTCAGAGAGCCTTTCTCCCTATTATTATAAAACCAGTATTTCATGCTAATCCACAAACTAAAGCACTCAAAAAATTGCAAACTGCAGCTGGTAGCAATTCCTCATGCAGTCTGCCTTCAGTGTGTTAAAGATACAATGTAATTCTATCTTTACCTCTTTTGTTGGATATAAGCATTCTGTAAGCTTCGAATGAAGTTGGAGTTAAAGCATGACTCATAATTATGTCTTTCTTACATTTTTCTTCTTTTTTTTAAGAAACCAATTCTTCACTGAAAAAGTTCCTAGAAGATTCATTATCTATGACTCCTGAAGAGAGGGCCAAATATCTAGAAACTTATGAAGTTAGTATCATGTGTTTTTTACTTTTATTTAAAATGGTGTAAGAATTACTTGCATTTAGTGGATATCTTCTTAGGACTTGATTCATTGAAGCACTCTGACAGTTTGATTTTACATGTGAGCTTCTGATCAGTTGCTAGAGAGCAAACCCTGCTTTAGTAGTTTATAGTGTTCCTGCCTGCCCGTAACGCAGTCAGCAGAATGGATTTTGTCAATGTTCCTCATCCATATTAATTCACTGGCTTAGTTTAAAATTACTTTGAAATGGATGAGAAATGTATGCATAATCTTTTCTGAGGTTCAGGATGCAGTTTAATGGTCAATTTAAGCTGATACGGGGCTGAAAGGACGGTCCTTCTGCCGCCTCCATTTGTACCTTCTAGTCATTTCTCTTTGACTATAGCTATTTGGGGCACACAAAGAGCTGATTTGGCTGAAACGCAGTCTCTTTACCCCACCATCCCAAACAATTGGATGAGCTAGCTGGTAGTGTGGTTAGCCAGATCATTAGTGCTGTTTGAAAGGATGTGGCAGAAATATCTGGTCAGTAGTGGAAGGGGAGAATGCTGGTGTTGCTCCTGATGGTAATGATGATCATCTCTCAAAGTGAAAAACTTAATGATTTTCTAGTCTGAGTTTCATTTAAGCTTACTGTGAAGCCCTCAGGAATATGGATGTTACCATGTGGTTGAGGGAAGTAGTAACAATCAGAAACAGCAGAGGTTTGATGACATTTTCTGTAGAAATGTTGGACACAAGATGTCTAATCAAAGCTTCTGTTTCAAATATTTTGTCTGTTCAAGAAGTGATACATACCAAAAACACTTGCCTATAATAACTTCTGTGTGTAAAAGTGCCATTACAAACTGTATTTGATTTGAATTGACTGTAATGAAAATGAAATGTTGGTCTTCTCTGATCCTTGGAAATAGAGTTTGTTTATTAAATTATTATTTATTATAAGCATTGAATAAAAATAGTTACATCTATGGTATTTGATCAAATGAAGAGCATACAGTGATTCTTAAACCATTGAAAGTTTCTCATTTAAAGTCTGATTGAAATATATTTTAATTCTAGGCTATTCGCGTCACTCATGAATCCAGTGCCCATGAAGGTCAGACTGAGGTATTCATTTTTTAAAGAAATCTTTGTTAATAACTACTTTGAGTTCAATATAATTGAAATGAAAATAATCTTGTATTAAAGGTTTACACTGAAATGGAGATCATTGCTTGGTTTGCAGTATTATGTCATCAGTCAAAAATGAGGGCACAAAATCAAATGGCATAGTTAGGGGAGAATCCAAACTTGGGGTTTTTTTTGGTTTGGGGTCTGTGTGCTTTGAGATATTTTTTAAGATTTTTACCTAACATGGGTGAGCTTTTCAACCTTCATTTCAAACAGCCAGTAATATTATTTTTAATGAAAGCTGAGGTTTTGATGTAGTAAATCTGTAGGCAGGACTGTAAGATCCATGTAATGATTCAAGGGGAACAAATATTTTCTGAGGGTCTGAAAAGTTTTTCTTAAGGAAAAGAAATAGTACAACATTTGGTGTGCCGCTTTGTGTGTGGTGTTTGTATACAAATACTAATTCAGATAAATTGGGGGATAAAAACCCCCAAGCCCCACAAAACAACAACAAATAATCCCAAAAACAATTAAGAAAATGTAGAATAAATATAAGCTTAACAGTCAGTATTGTTCTGCTTCAGTCATACTAAGGTAGGTTTCCATCTTTCTGGTTCAGATCTGAGTATTTGTTCCACAAAAAGAAAATTTATTAGATTTTGTTTGCAGTGCTTTGTTTGACAAAGAGAGAAGCCCTCCTCTGGTTGAGGCTCCAGTAGCTCATCTGCTTTCTTTTTATCATTTTTTTTTTCATGTAGTACAGTAAGTGAGGTTTTCTTTCTTCATATGTCTTGAGCAGTGTTTTCTAAACAATGCAGGAGAAAGCAAAACAATCCTTTCTGTTCACTCTGGACACACCGTCATGAAATGGAAGTTGCCTTAACCATTTCTGTTACAAATACTCCACTTTGTGTGTGACGTTTTCTTTAAAAAAAGCACCACTCTTCTTAACTCTTTCTCCAAATTAATCAAAGGTTCTGCATTTCAAGAAGAAACTTCAGAACAAATTCTTATTTCTCTTTCTTTTCTAAGGGAGAGACTCAAAAAGAAAATCTGGTCTGTTTTCTTTATAAATGAGTCCTTTTCTAGCTATTCTTAGCAAGCTCAGTAAGACAAAGGCAATGGAGATTATTCCCACAAATTGCTGAAGACTGAATCTCTTCCTGAGATCTTTGTGAAAGGGAAAACTTTCTTTAGTTATTTTGATGTACTGTGGCATTCATCCATGGAATGGTTTGTGTATGGGTTCCTTTGGCAGAAATTATGGAATGATTGGAAAAGAAAATGCAAGGACTTTGTTAGAGTCTTCATAAAGATTCAGGAGGCATCTAAGTGGTGATGGAATCTCCTACTGAGGGACATTTAACTTCTTGAAATTCCACAAATTAATTTGTTTCCTGATCAAGATAACCACAATACAAAAGAATAATAATTGTGTGGAAAGGTGAAGACTTTTTTTTTTTTTCATAATAAAAATTTTCAAGATTGTTTTAGCAACCATGTCTGAACACAAATATTGAATAGGTAGTTTTCCTGACAGGCATTTATTATTCCATTTTGCATAGCTGAATCTGGAAGTAATTCAATATGGATGTACCTTATACTGGTAAAATAACTTTTTCCTGTCTTTCTATTTCCAAATTTGAAATAGTACAATGGCTGAATACATGTCCTAGGACCATTTTTAGACTAGCTCTGATCCATCAAAACAAGGAGGGAAGAAATAAACAAGTTATCTCACTGAAACATCTAATTGCCTGAAGATCCTGTCCCACTGCACTGTGATTAAATCAGCATCAAAGCCTTCACTTTCATCTGAATAGGAGGAATTGCTTTACATTAAAATACAGTTCTTCTTAAGCAAAACAATCTGAAATGTGAATATGCTGGGAAGTGTAATTGACAGTTGGAGTAAGTTAATCCCATAGTCTTTTTCTTTCTAATGGTACACTCTAAATGTTGCTGTGTACCTCCTCATGTAGTGGTAGAGGGATTGATGAGCAGCATGCCCTTAAAGATGCTGAAGTTGGCATATGCAGATCATGCAAAGTTGTTAACTTGTCCTGCAGGGTAAGTTGATAATTTCTAGTACTTTTGGTATGAGAGATAAGAGAATCCCATTCCTCCTGCATATTTGTTATTGCTAGGGTTACTTTCCTGAGAATTCAGATTTCCTGTCAGAGCTGGAAAAGAAAGTCTTTGACCTTCTATGACTCTGTTGGCTTTTGTCCTCTCCCCTCATCTATGACTCCTCTCCCCCCAGAACAGCCAGGGCATTTTGCATAGAAATCTTTCCTTTGAATACAGTTGTTTATGTAGTTGCTTAATAATAGTAAGTGCTATATCTATGTGAGCAGAAAGTCCTCTTGCAGAATTAAAGATTAAGAAAATGTGCAGCCTACTCTTTTAGTATAATTAACTTGGCTTGTGTGCTTCCTAGGAATAGCCTGCTGTGTGGATAGTTCTGTAGCTTGGGTAGGTATTGCATAGTGCTGCCCACTCGAAATCTTCTGAAAATGTTGCTTAAGCTCAGCTGTGTTGGGAGTAACTTTCAAAAGTGGAATGTATAGCAGTCAGCTTTGCTGATTTGGCTAAGAAACTTTAACTGCTTTCAAGACTTTATTCTTTCCTTCCACCATGCAAAACATGCCATCAGGCTACCAAGGTGAAAGTAAAATCTGGTGGAATTTTGAGATGTAGAAGGTTTAAAAATAGCAAAGAATGCAGAGAGTTCTGATACCTTTTTTTGTTGTTGTTCTTGGCTGTAATTTCTCAGATATCTGAGGGTTCAGCCTTCATTGCTTCTCAGTAAAGCCTTTATTGGTTGATTGTTCCTGGCAGTCTTGCTGAGTTGTCTCAATTATTTTTTTTTCATCATCTCAGGGATACTTGATTTGGGTAATATACTAGTGGATTTTCTGCTTTTGCTTCTGTTCCGTGTGTGTATTTCAAACCTCAAAATAAAGCAGGTTTATCTAGAAATAAAACGTTAGAGGTAATGCAGTAAAGCAATGCTATCTTTCTGGTATCTCATCTTTTCTCTGGCTTGTAGGATTTGTTTTGAAAAAGAGTTAACAGGGTATTTATGTAACTTTAATATTTGTGGACCGCTAGATTCTACATTTCAGTTAGTGATTGCTAGAAGAGTTACAGTGATCAGTTTGCTTCTGGGATTTATCATTAATGTGCAGTCTATTTAGATGAAGCATTAAGATGAATTCCTAAGAAAATGGATTGAAGCTGAGAGCTATGGGGGTCCTGCCTTGATGGGTGCTTTAACAGCCTTCCTAAGTTTGATAGCTGTGATTAACTTACCTAGTTTCAAAAGGCAAACCGACTCAGAACCCACAAAAAAGTCCCAACCCAAATCCCCTTTTAGGGGCCGTCTATAGACTGGATTAAACTGAGTATTTTGGGGAGATTTTTTTATAGCAAATTATGTGAAGTTTTTAATAAAGTTTACTGAATTTTAATTAAATTACTTAAATATTCTCTTAAAAATAGAGAAATTTGGGTGGTTTTTTTGTTTTTGTTTGTTTGTTTGTTTGTTTGTTTTTCATCCAAAGAGACTTATTTTTAGGAACTGTTAAGCAGTTTTAATTTTTCTAATTCATTTCAGGTTTGCAAAGTAAAAGGATTATAAATTTGGGCTTCTGCTACAGGCAGATTTTAGGCCAGGTTTGATTCAGTTTATATGTTAAGGCTTATAGATTCTGTGGCTCCATTTAAAGTTACTTTCATATCAAGCAGTAACGTCTAGGAATAATTGCACTGAAGTGTGGTGTTAGTTTCAAGGGTGTGTTGATTCTGGTCCCATATTTGAGTATCATAAAGAGGGCAATTAATCTAAGACTCTTGTAACAGTCTTTCCGTTAAATTTCATGCTGCTAAAGTGTACACTTTCTCAAATGACAGGTATTTTGTATCCGGAGTTGCCAAAAAAAGAGGGTCTTTGTCTTTACAATAAAGCTTTGTGGATCCAGCTTGCTCTCCTTACTGAAAAAGGCAGCTATTACTGAAATGCAGCTATTGCTGAGATTAGAATAGTTGTCAGCTACTCAAGATCCTCTTTATTTCATAGCACTGATCAGGGTTAGGTTCCTGTTTTGGTTTGGGTTGGGTTTTTTTTTAATTTTTTTTTTAATTTTTATTTTTATTTTATTTCTCTCTTGGGTTGCTTTCTATCAGAACAATCATAGTAACTGATTTCAAGTAACAGATCAAAAAATCTGAGGGTAGAGTTTTCTGAAAACAGGAAAAATGTCATTAAATGAGAGACTTTTAAGCCTAGAGTCTTTTGCAAAGCAGGTAGCCTTTTTCAATATGGAGTTGTGGAAGAAACTTATTTTGCATCCTGCTTACCAATTTTCATTAATTATAAAAAGTTACTGTATTGTATCTTGAAAGAGTTAGAAAGGAGGAAAATGCAAAGGCACAGTTTTTATAGAAATAAAGCAGAAATTGGTAGAAATTGTTCAACTCAGTTAAGCACTGATATGCTTTGATATCTTGAGGGAAGTTATTCCAATTAGAAAATATTATCTGTACTGATTCTTGAAATAAATGACCTTTTTAGTATGTGAATATAATAATGTGAGTAGCAAGATCTTTTTTCTGCTCTTGTATTTACTGACATCCATATTCACTACTTTGCAACTATGCTTTATTATAGCTCAATTCTACAGTAAGGAAAATAGAGAGCTATACCATATTAGTCTTTTAAAACAGTACTTTATTGGCCTTTAGTCAAGGAATTAGAACTAGAGAATAATCTGTATTCAATTTCTGCATTTCTAATGCCTTTGACATGCCTAAGCCTTGCTCAAGTACTGTCCTAGTAATAGTATCTGAAGTTTTAGCCAGGTGTATATGTGTGTCTGTGGTTGTTGAAATTATTCTGGATTGTCAGACTATCTGCAGTATCTTCTGTCTTCCATCAGCTTCCCAAACAGCTTCCTGAAACTGCTCATCTTACAGATTTGTAGGAGCTAATGGTGGCGCAAAAGTATTAGGAGTACACTCTGGCAAAGAGAGGAGAAGGCTTAGCACACTATAGTTATATCAGCTTTTGCTTCTGTGCACAGCAAATACTCAAATAGTTGTGGTGATAAGTAATTGGCAGGCTGTTTGTGCAACATCAAGATACTACTAACTGCTGACAAATGGCTTTCTGTATCACTTTTTGTTATAAAGTTCAAGTGATAGAGTGAACTTTTTATTATATTTTGTGGTACTTGTGGCATATGGAACCGCTTTTGTTTTAGTGGTTAAAATATTTTTGGACAGGGGAGTTTTAGCACGGTTTATGCATTACTGCTTAGCAGAATATGATTTAAAGTCATTGGAAAGTTGACTTCTTTTAAATGGTACAACACAGCTCAAAATAATGTTTCAATCAAGCAAATAAATGTAAGTGAAATGGCCACTTGAAATACCAGTGTTAGATACTGGTTAGAGGAATAATAAGAGTTTAATTGTGTTCATGGCCTAAATTTGCAGGAGAAAATTAGGAGTTCTCAAATTCCTGGTTTTCCTTTCTTTCCCTTAGAGGCTATTGAGATTGTGCAACTAAAGGAAGTTTAACCTACAGTATTTCAGTTACTAGTTGTTATGGAAGAAAGAACTGCAATATAAAAATATATCAAATATTTCAGGGAGCACAGAGAATACGCCTTGGGTTCTGTAACTCCTCCTGGGGTTTTTTTGTTTATTTGGTTTGGGTTATTTGGGATTTTTTTAATACACTTAATACGTCTGTTTACCAGCTGACAGCTGTGACTACTAGAACTATATGTTGGGCTAAATGAGGCTCAGAACTGAGCAGACTGAAGTACTGCATCTGAGCTGCCACTTAAATTGAAACAACATTCTTGCACCCCATTAGACCTCTGTCAAAAATATTTATGGTGGAAAAATTAGCCTTTGAAATCAAAATTGGTGTTTGACAGCATAAAAGTCACAAGAAAGAACTGGTCTTGGATGTTCACAAAAACCTGAAGTGCTTGTGCACATCAGTATGTTTACTTAGATAAACTTTTTGTTCATAAGTATGATCAGGAATATTATTAACATGGATTGAACTTGGCAGCCACTAAAAAAAGCTACCACAGCTTGATTCCTTCCTTAACTCAAACCATAACTGCAAACTCTAGTCTGTAAACTTGCTTAGTGTGTCTTGAGAACTGTAATCTTCCTTGGAATGCACCAAATTAGACTTTGATCACAGTAACAGTCGTTAACATTGGCAAGAACTAAGTAGAGTCAGTGCACTCTGTTCTCAACTGCTATAAAACTTGAACTTTCAAAGATCACTGGTTCCCTGGGGCATTACAATTTATTGTTAGAGAAGAAGCATAAAGGAGCTTCTTTTTCACTCCTGCCAAGAACATATGGTAGGATTTTTTTTCTAAAACATCCAATATTCCACAGTGTTTCTTCAGAATAACCCATAGTCTTGTAAAGAAACATTTGCATCTCGGGAGAGTATCAAACCAGTTATATAACTGTTTCTGATTTTTGTTTAGCTTAGCATTACAGAATAAGCATGTAATCTGTTCTCTAAAGGCAATGAAGTTGCCTAAAAATGTTAGCTATAGCTTTTTCTCTTTTACAGCCTACACAGTAGAAGTATAAAAATGGACTTACTAGAATTATGTGAAGCATTTTGGAAATGATACTTGATTAGTTTTTAACTCATTGCATTGCTATGTTATTTTATTCATCAGGTTTGATACATGCATCAATCTGATTTATAAGCAGTTTTACTGAGCAAATAACTAATAAGGTATTGATACAGTATTGCTCTGAATTGTTATTCTGGGTCTTATGCTTAACTGTAAAATCTGTATGAAGTAACTCTGATTCCTATGATGGAATGTAACTATAGAGGATATTCGCACCCATAAAGCAGCCCATGAATTTAAATAACAAGTTTATAAGAAATAAAAAGTGAAAGTAACAAAATGTTTCTGCAGTTTTGCATCCAACATCTCTACCAACCAACTGCCATAAGTTCTGGGTTTGGTTTGTGGGGTTTTGGTTTTCGGTTGGTTGGGTTTTTTTGTGTTTTGTTTTTTTTTTTTTTTTTTTGGTTTTTTTTTTTTTTTTTTTTTTTTTTTTTTTTTTTAGGTTTTTTTTTTTGTTGTTGTTGTTGTTCTGCATCTCTCCAATCTGTAACACCTCCAGTGCTGTGCTTGCACTATTTGTGTAACAGACCGCAGGCAGCAGGCTTTAACCATCTGTTTGCTCACTGGAATTTTAGCAGGCAGAGTGTGACAGGCAGGGGTTGAGTTCACACTCAACTCCTTTCCCTCAGGCAGGAAGAGAAGCTGATTTGGCTCTGTTTTATTCTTTACCCAACCACTAATTTGGAAGAATAAAAAATATAAAAGTTTACAATCCTTAGGACTGCCCCAACATTTTATCCCTATAACTAAAGGTAGACAGTGGGCTAAAACTACTTGGAGCATTGATGTTGCATCAACAGACTTTGCTCAAGGAAGCATTCTAAAAATAATACACTCAGAGTGATGTGGGTTGGAAAGGACCTTAACATCATCTAGTTCCAACCCACCTGCCATGGACAGGCACACCTCCCACTAAACTGGGTATGCAACAGTGCTGTTCAGTTTATTCAAGAAAAACAAACCTTGCAGAGGGAAAATTACTTAGAAAAACTCCAGTTAATTTAGGTTTTGGAGAGCTCCCTAACCTTTGCAACTTGCCTTTTTCTTTTCTTTATTTTTTTTTTGTAATTTCACTAATCTTTGATCACAGAAGTCACCATTGTGATAATCTAGCTTGACTTTTGCCTAACATAGCCCATAGAACTGAAGTTTAGCTCTTCAGAGAGAGATAAGGTATCAGTAATTTTGGTAAGATTTATTTTTTCCCCTTTTTGTTTTTTTCTTTTGGGTGCTCTGATCTCATCATTTTTCTTGTCCTAAGCTCTGTCTTTACCCATATGTCTAGCCAAGTAATACTCTTGGGATACTGTCTGTTCTTAATCATGGATTGAACTGACATGGAGAGTACCATAAAGCTTTTCTTTTTACCAACTGCTGAAGCACTAATCAAACATACTGGTGCAGCAGTTGATTGGCTAGCAGCTGTAGCCCAGTTCAGTGGTCTCTGTTTCAATACATATTAATGCTGACAATTGTACTGTTGACAAAAGAAGTTGCTCTGTGAGGAGTGGAGTTTATGAACCTTAACTTCCTAAGAATGTGCATGTTGTGCAGGCTTTTGTCACATGTAAGGAAGTTCCGGTTAGGAGCAAGGCTTTTCTTGCAGTCAGAATGTCCCATTGGTGCGAATTCTGTGGTGTTGGAGATGAGCTTATGAAGCAGCTTTGGCTTCTATGGAATACTTCCTTTGGCTGCTAATCTTCTTAGAAAAGCTTGAAGGAACTTGGTGTGTCTCAAAATTTTACCACCACCACCAAAACAGGCTTCAAATGCTGTTAAAAGATTAAAAATGCTTGTGAAGGAAGGAGAGAACTTTCTCAGATGGTTTCATGCATAGATTTAAGTTGCATGTGAAAAAATGTTAAGGGTAATGACTTCTAAGGAAGAAAAACACTAATACATTTTGAACTGTAACACAGACCTTTTAAAATACTGTTTAATTCAGTAATGAGCAATTACTTCAGCACAACAAAAAAAGCCTCAAAAGGTGGCAGGAAAAATGATATCTATATTAAGTACATTCTCTCTGATTCTAATCTTAAAAATAATAACTTATTGCTCATTTGTCTGGAAAAGTTGCACTTTTCATTGTCACTTCAACCCTCCCCCATCTCTACTACAGCGCTTACTGTGTGGGAACTGTATAATGAGGCCACAGACACTTTGTAGGGAGGAGTTATTGCACACTCATGGATTGACTCAACGTAGCAGCTGCAGAACATGTGGCAGGGCTTCTGAGCCCAGTGCTGTGCGTATGAAACAAAGACACAACTAAAAGTATTGCATCTCCTTCCTGTTTCCCAAGTTCCCAGTGGTGTTGGTGTACAGTTAAAGCTCGTTTAATCTCTGTCCCAGTCCAACTAGCATTTTTTTCCACACAGTGACACAAGTTCAAAATGGAGGAAAGAAGAAAGCAACAGTCAGCTTAGAAAGCATAGTTTGTCAGCTGTTAGACAGGGAATCTTCCTTCGAAGAAAGACCACGGGCTTGAACTTTCCATTGAAAAAAGTTCTGAACTTGAGCTTCCAGATGGATGAATTTTTTGTAACCACTAGAAAGTTAATCTAATAAATATTTCATCTTTGGAGAAAATGGCCATGCAGTGCCAGACACCGCTTTGTCCTGTCGGGTCTTCAATGCATTAGACATGGACTAAGGTACTTCGCTGGATTGGGTTCCCCAGACAAGATGAGCTGACAGATCCCTGTTTTTAGAACCTGACAGGTTTGGGCATGAGCCAAATCATGAGCTACTCAGCACAATCAAACTTCTGCACTTTTAGATATACTGAAAAGTACAGTTCTTGGTGCCTAGTAAATGTTATAGGTGTTTCTTTAGATCTTAGACTTAAATGGCTTTAGGCCTTAATAATAGCTAAATATAGGATTGAGTTTTAGATTGAGGCAGATAATAATTGCTTGAACATATTTTTAGACCTACTCCATGAAGCTTTTAGCTTGTTTATAAAGTATTTTCTGCATTAAAAACCATAAATGTAATGTGCTTGCTGGTTTATAGGAAAATAATACTCAATTCTAGTTCAGGGATTTTGTTTTACTACTTCAGATACTCGACCTGCTGGAATTTTCAGCTCAGAAATAAGTTCCTCTGATCTTTTCTTCTTATGAAGTTAGTCTAATTCTCTCTTCTCTGCAGTTTCTAGCTGTTAGTAAGTCTTGCTTAAATAGTGTCTCAAGCCTCTCATAATTTGTCTCCCACATTTTAAATTAAATGTATCCTTTGTATCGTTTATTTGGAGATGTGTACTCAACATTAATTTCATATTAATACTGGCATGTAATTATGGTTTTTTATTTAATATTCAGTTAAAAACTTCAATTGGCACAGCTTAATTCATTCTTATTAAAGCAATGCATGGAATTTTATGGCTGTTGATAGCAACCTTGTTAATTAGACATTATCCATTATTAACTTCGCTTTTCTAGAATTCCTATATATAGTCTGTTTAAATTTCACTCATACAAATACGTTTGAGTGAGCAAAAGTGTATTTTCAGTGTGGAGGAAATTTATAGTTGACTTGATCTCACTAGGGGACCTACTAATACAGGAAATAAAAGATAAAGAATTTAATAAATGGAATTTAAAATGAGGACAAATGCTGACCTAGAAATACTAAAATATTAGTTGCCTTAAACTGCATTCCAGATTATGAATTCAGTTTTGAGAAATTAAAGTCTTTTCTGGTCTCATTACATTCACACAGAGGGTGTTTTTAATATATTCTCATTATTTTAGCTATGCTAGCCAGAAAACAAGTGCAGTCATTAAGAATGGTAAAAGTCAAGAATTGTGATATAATGGTAACAAAGGTAAAAAAGGCTTTATAAAAAAATATCTTCCGATATTCTGGTCATCCCTGTACCATCAAAGAAATATTAAATTTGATAATATTTAAAGTCTTATTGATGGCTTCATAATAATTATGTCAGGAAGGTTCTTAAAGACCAGAAATACACAGTTTAACAGCTTCCAGTCAATGGAATACATCAAAGCCAGAGTAAATTCCTAATCTCAGCCAGTTTTTTAGTTTCAGTTTTATAACTATTTCTAAGTAAACAGTTACTATATTGCAGATTCCAGCACAACCAACAATCTGGTCTGTTCTGACAGCAGCAGCTTACAAAGTTGTAAAATGTAATGTAGTCTGTCCTGCCTTTTACCATGAGCTGTCTAGTTTGCAAAGCTCTTAAATTTCTGCTCCACAGCAGGTTCTGATCTTAGAGCTTACTCCCTCCCCAGGGAGGTCAGTGAACTGTGAGGACTTTAAGCAGCAGTGTTTTACCAGTCAACTTCTGGAATTTTCTTAGGCAAGTTGAGAAGAAACTGTTTTTAAAGCCATCTGATACATTATCTAAATGTAAAATGTCTCATTTTAAATTGGTTCTTCAAGTGCAGAATTCAAAAAGAAAAAAAAATCAGTAGTACAGAAGCTGTAATAGCCATTAAACTCTTGTAAGCATCTCTGACTCATAGAAGTATTGTCACTGCTAAATTCCTCTTTCTTCATATAGTTACATTTTTGGGTTGGAGGTTTTCTGCTTTCATCCTTTTTTTATGTGGAGCTGCTGAGATATAGGGGTGGATCAGAATGCTTGAAAGCTAATTGGAAAAATAACACCTGTGGCACACCTGTGGAAAACTCTATCCTCTGGACAGGTTATGAGACTTGATAACTTTCTGTGCTTATTTCTGACCTCTACAGTTTCTGCTGTATTTGATGCTTGCTCTTCATGAAGAATTTTCATCCCTGTCTTTGTCTTTAAGGTCAGCAATATGGGAGCAGAAAAAAACAGTTTTCTACCACTGTTGTTAGAAAAGGGGGGGAAAAATATGAATGAGAAAGAAGATAAATAATACAAAAGAAGTAAATGGTTTTGACTGGCACTTATGCACTGATTAAAAAGTGAAAATATTTTTTTCCAGAGAAGCTATCTAATGCTCAGTTTTTGCAATCTACTAGAATCATTTCATTGAATGCATAATGTGGGGCATACCTTAAGGAACCGCAGTTTCTGTTCTGCTTGCGTAACTAATGGATTCACAAGAAGCTGGCAGGTCTTAGTGCAGATAAGTGAAGGACCATTGATGAGTAAGTATGTTTGCTAGTGCAGTTCTGCAGGGATTACTTTGAAGAACTATACTGTTGAACAGCTTATATCAGTGACATAGAGGAAAACATAAAAAATATACTCCCAAACCTACAGGCAGTGTCAAAAGAGCAAGAGATAGTAAAGCACAAAACATAACACAGGGCAGCCTGGGTTCTGAGGCCAGGTAAAAGCTGTGTAATTAGCATAAAAGTTTATTTCATGGTGCAAGGTGAGGGGTTTTCTGAAAGCCTAAAGATTACATTGGGGGGTTTTATATGTGCCGACAGGGCAAAAGAATGGTGGGTGATAAGCTGAAGATCAGCCCCTGGTTTGCCATGATGGCCAGATGAACTAATGTAATCCATTGATCCATGTTCATATCATCATTAATCAGGGCTAAAAAGGTTGCTTTTTCACTTAGCACTGATGTATTTAGTAAACTGTATGAATATGTTACTGTCTCTGTAGCTATAGACAGGATTGATTTGAATTTTGATTTTTTTTCTGGTTTATTTCAGTAGTAAAAAAAAAATAATAATTGTTAAGCTTGAATGTTTGTTTTTTGTTCTGTGAGTACATTCTGATCCAAACAAAATGTCAACTTGATTGGTCCTGTGGCCTGTGTGAGACAGAAGATCAAAACTAAATCATCACAATGGTCCTTTCTGGTCTTAATATATTTACTGTAACTTTGTCAGCTGCAGCTGAGAGTCATTTTTAATACTTCTGTGGTCTTTCTTCTAATAGTAACAATTTGAATGGTTTAACATAGTCCTACTGCTTCCACGGATACTAAAGGGATCCTGAGTGTTAATGGCAATACTGCCACTGGCCTGCTATTTTAGAAGAATAGGTGAAAAACTTAGGAAGTTGCATACCTCACCACGGTAAGCTTCCCTTTTCCTTTGCTTTCCTTTTATGTTAGACATGGAACAGTACTACTGTTACAGTAGTTGCCTAATTCATTTTAAATCCCAGAGTAGTGCCACCTAGTTTTCCTAAATTACCAAAGAACTGTTGATCATGGTTTTTGTAGCTGTAGACAAAAGTGATCACACGCTATTCTCAACTATTCCTTCATGAGATGATACTTAAATCCCCTCCCTCCACACTTTCCAACAGTCTGTTTCTTGAATTAGTCAGTTAATTCATGTTCGTATTACGAAGTTCACTGGGTGTGAATAACCTCTAGCTTATCTGGTGAGAAACTTCATATTTGGACCATGTCTTTGCTTATTTTCGTTGTTCTTTTATCTTCTCATTCAAACTCCACACATTCTTGATTATTATCTATGTGATTTAATCAGTTAAAGGACAGTACAATAAGCAGCGGACACCTTTGCATTTGCCTTTTTAGGTATGTTACTTCAAGTTTAAGTGGGCTAAGTATGTTCTTTTTTAATGTTTATGTAGTCGTCATCGTCCTCGCTGTCTTCACCACCATCCTCATCGCAGCCTCAGGTTAGCCACAGCAGAACGAAGGCTTCACCATTGTGTCACTCTGCATCCCTCTCCTGGGCCAAACGTAATCATGTAGGTCCTGCAAAGGCTACCAGTCCGTCAATCCGTCTTCGTCGTTGGCGGCCCTTGATACGCCTTCCATCTGTTGGGCTTCATTCTGTTGTAAGTGTAGTCCATCTTCAGTCTTTTCTTACTCTGACACGACTGGCCTTCAGCCATGTAACTTCAGTCTTCAGGGCATCATTTTTTGTTGGAGTCTTTTCTCAACCATTCTTAGGCTTTCTTTCTTCCCCCTTTTTTTTTTTTCCTTTATTTTTTTTTTCCTTTCCCCCTTTTCCTATACTAAATGTA
>NDXB01011289.1:46635-58085 GCA_002631895.1 Agapornis roseicollis
TTTTTTTTTTTCCTTTATTTTTTTTTTCCTTTCCCCCATGTCAGACAGCAAAAGTACATCACTCCATGCTTTGCTGTCCAGGTATTTTTTATTCAGTACATGTGCCAAATCATTTTCAAAGCACAGATGAAATTTGCCTTTCATGAAGTGGCTTTTTTTCTTTTCACCATAGGCTCTACATCCAGCCTCTTCTTTTCACCTCATCTTCATGATCTTTCATTTGGATGCGCTAAACCAAGGAGCTTCTAATTCTTTGTCACATGATATTATTTCTTCTGTGTTTGAGACCTGGTTTACGTTCTCATATCCTAAACCTAGTCTCCTTTTCTTTCATTCTGAGTCTTGCTTAATGGTCCCTGTGTATTTCAGTAAAGATGAAATGTTTCATGTAAGTCCAAGGGGCTGGCTTATTTTGTCACTTGACATCTGTTTCTTTATCCAGTTTGTAGACATACATTCTAGTTGAAGATGAAGATGTCCTAATAAGAAAAGTTTATCATCAAATAGCATACTTAGACTTTTTTCCTTCTTCACTTGCAGGGCACAGATATATCTTGAAAACATAGAAAAACATTATATGCACACAACAGCCAATATTTCTAAACTGTCCTATGACCACCATCAGAAACACTAAACTGAAAGAGTAGTTTAGTGTTAATTTCATCCTGCTTTTAAGGAGTGATCACATTTCTAGTACACTCACCAAATAAAAAATTATCTTGATACATAGAAGTGAATAGTCTTAAATAAAATTGGGACAGTGTTTTTCCTTTTATCATTCTTTGGCAATGACCACATTTCACCTGTGTCACTAGAAATTCTTATTTGAGGTATGTGGATTATTTACTGAAGTGAAATAACTATTCTGACTGTGGTCCAACAATTTTCGTTTTTCATACAGAGCTGTCTTCCCAGGTGTGGAAATCTTTCTTAAAGTTTTACTGCTATTAAAAATTAGTGTCCGAATGCTTCCATTCCTTTATAGCTTTTATATTTTTATCCTTATAAGCATCTCGAGACCTTTTCCCAGACTCCTTTCTCTTTTTGTGAATAATAATTGCTGTTATTAAATATCTAGCTCTCTTGTAATCTTTAGAACTAAGGAACATTCTTGATGTTACCATTTGGAGCTATTTAAATACACTGAGGAGGCATGGAGTTTAGCACTGAATTAAGTTCTCCCCAGCTCATGCTTACTAACCCTCATTTAGCATTTATGCCATTAACATGGGCAAACTGACATTTTATAGTGGGGTTATTTCTGCTTGTTTAGCAGAACTTGGAAAATTCTGTGTCACGTCCGTAATTTGGCACTGGGATCTTGTTTGAATTTGACCTATATAAGGTTGTTAACAAAAGACTTACTGAGGAAGACTTGAGCTTGCGTGTGCCTGCCTAGAGCAAAAATATTAATTGACCACGAGTTTACTTCAGTGCCAAATAGATCATGACTTACCCGAGGATGGCCATTACAGCATAATCCGGTGTGAATATACCAGAAAGCCACTGTTAGCAAGTTGAGGGTTTTATTCAGAAAATTTCTAAAATAACTCTTTGTCCATTAGCAGTAAGCATTTGCTTTGAAAATGTTCAAGAAATAATTATAAAATAAGTGGCATTTGGTACAACTCTTACCTGGCAAAACTGAAGCTTACTGCTAAAAATAGTTGTAAATATTACTTGTTAACTCCCCTGAGACCTTTCTGACAGATGAGATTATAATTCAAAGTCCTATATGCAGACTTATCACTGGATACAATATAGTCTGATACTTACTGGTAACTAAAATGTTGTTCTTGTCTTTACACTTTTGTATAACATACCTTTCCAAGAACATTCAAGAACGCACAAACTATATGTAAGTTAGTTTAATATGCAGAAAATCAGACAGCATTTTTGGCATTAAAGCTCTCAGTTGGCTTGCTAATAAATGCTACCTTGTCTTTCAAGTTTTGTCCTGTTAATGCCTGTCAACAAGTATTATTAATATACCACTGATCGTTCTGTGTACAAAAGATGTGCAAAGAGGCTGAAATGGTCTTGGCATTGTATGAAAATGTTCTAGTATTGCTTTTATTAAGAAATCTATGCACTTAAATTTAAAGAGGGGGAGAAACATCCTGTATATTTTGTTTAAAATACAGTTGAATTTTCTTGCAATTTTAAATACATTTCTACTGTGTAAACATTGAGAAACAGAAAATAAATTGTTTCAAAACTAAGAGCAAAAGTTTTAGTTAAGGGAGACAGTACTTATGCTCCTTAAACATACTGTGCCCACTTGAAAACTTTCTTTGACCTTTGTTGGGAGATTGAGTTTGTCTTGACACTAGATGCCCACCAAGCTGCTCTGTCACTCTTCTCCTCAGCAGGACAGTGGGGAGACTATAAGATGGAAAAAAACTCGGGAGTCAAGATAAAGGCAGTTTAATAAAGCAAAAGCAAAGGTCACATGTGGAAGCAAAGGAAAACAAAAGATTTACTCTTTGCTTCCCATCAGCAGCTAATGTCCAGCTATTTCCTGGGAAGTAGGGATTCAGTACACCTTGTTAGTTGTATTATAACAACGAATGCCCTCTTCTTCCCCCTGTCTTCTTTTGGTTTTATTGCTGAGTAGGCATACAGTATGGAATATCCCTTTGGTCAGTTTGGGTAAGCTGTCCTGGCTGTCTCCCTTTTCGCCCCTCCCAAGTTCTTTCCCACCCCCAGCCTGCTGGGTGAGATGGGGGAATGTTGTAGACAGCTTGATGCTGTCTGAGTACTGCTCAGTAGTAGCCAGCAGTGGTGTATTATCAATGCCCTTCTTGCTACCAATACAAAGCACAGCACTGAGAGAGCTGCCATGGGGAAAAGCAACTCTCATCTCAGCTGGACTCAGTACAACTTTTTATATAATGGGGAAGAACAGAAAACAAAAAATACCCAACAACAAAACAAATTGCAGTAAGTAGATGTAGCAAAATTTTAAGCTACAGGTAACAATGTGCTTGATTACTAATGTTGAATTTTCCTCAGTCCTTGTAATGATCTCTTATTCTTCCAGCTCGTCTCCTCTTGTAGAGTCTCTGCTTGCCTTTGGATCATTTTGCAGGCTTTTCTATGTTAAGCTATTCTCCTAATTCTTTTCCCTTTCCTGTACATCTCAAATTGGAAAACATGCCTTTTGTTTTCTCCCATTTACTTTCTCTGTCAGACTAAAGTTCCCACTCTTTTAAAAAAAAAATCAGGAATATCTGTTTAGAGCAGCATATTGCTAAGTAATCCCTCTTGCTTATGGATGTAGATGGAGAGTTGTGTTTTTATAAACATTTTGTATCCTGATACTCTGGTCGTCGCTAGAGCCCATCTCTGAATTTCAGTTTCTTGCTTGAAATCCTCTCATTCAAAATCAGATGCTACTGTCCCGCATCTTGGAATTGTACTTCATATGACACTCAAATATTTCTAGCTGTAGTTGGAGACACAGAGTTAGTAAACTTGAGACAGCTTGTCTACAATGACAGCACAGTAGAAAAATCCATAAGGCAATGCTTAGCAGAGGATCTTCTTCTCCATTCTTGGGTCTGCACTCATGACAGTCCCTCAGCATCTTTCCTGTAGAAATTCTTTTTCATTATTCTGGACAAAGGATACCTTGATTTACATTAAGCTAAGTATGTTCAAATGTGAAATGCCCTGCAGTATATTGAACATGAACAGAGATGTTGCTGTTCTCTGAGACTGAGCCAGAAGTCATCTTGCTGAAACCTGTGATCATCATTCCAGTGGTCTTTGTTTTAATAGAAGTATTTTAACCAGGATTCAAATGCTTTTTACAGGCCTCCACAGTACATTTGTCCAAGCATGTTCTATGCTTCACAGTGGAAATTAGAGATGCCTCATCTACCCAATAGCAATTGCATCACTTTTTCCCCTTTACTTCGAAATTTACTGAATCTCAACCTAACATTCTGTTGTGTAAACTTCATGATTTGAATATGTTTTCCATTGACTTCTTGCAACTCCTTGTGAGTGGAATTGTATAGTTAATACCCTAAGTTATTTCTTTTAGGTTTCAGTTACTTTTGTCATGATCTTTCAGGTGAATGTGTCTAAAACTTTTTATTCCTCAGGGTTCTGCAAAATTATCTTTTCCTTATTGGTCATTATCACTCTTCTTTCAGAACCCAACAGACTCTTGATGCCAGTTTCTTTATTTAACACAGGTGGTGCTTTCTCGTTTGCCATCACTATATGTAATGCAAAGCATTTTACTAAACTGATTCTTGCTTCACTCCTTTCTCTCAAGAGCAAGTGTAAGGAAACAGTAAAAATACAAGATTTAATTGCAAGAAGTAGTCTGAAATCTGTCATATAATGTTGAACCTGTTTTTATAATGCCATCTTCCCAAAAGAAATTTCAAGCAGGATGGAGTGAGGACTTGTTCAGTGTGTCCAAGAGAATGAGACAGTTTTTCTTTTCCAATTGTGTGTTTGTCCCAGAAATGCAGTTTTGGAGAAAAGAAACGAGTTGCACATCAGATTTGATGAACAGTTCTGTTCTAAGTTAGCAACATTTGAAGACTGAAAGATTTGAAATGCATGAAAATTTACTACTGACTTTTAGATTGGGATAATGGTCTAAGTGCATTAGCAAGATAAACAGTGTAGGCAATGAAATGTAGTTTATTAGACCAGCTGATATGATGGGGCAAACAGTGGTATAGGGGGGTACCACTAAGTTTCTGCAGCTCAGTGCAACAACGGGAAAAAGTAGTGTTGGTAGTTTGTTATGAGAGAGCAGGTTGCAGTGGTGAAAGGTAAAATTAAGGCATTTCTTAGTACAACAAGAGGGAGTAGGAAGAGTTATTTGTATAGTAAAAGCTTTGGGATGTACAATTTTGAAAGTTACTGATAGGAAATCTGCTAGTGAAGAATAAAGGAAGAAATGTAGAGGTGCTTTTGTGATAGCATGAACTAATGGGTATTGCCCTGAAATAAGTCAACTAA
Organism: Agapornis roseicollis; assembly: GCA_002631895.1. NCBI lineage: Eukaryota > Metazoa > Chordata > Aves > Psittaciformes > Psittacidae > Agapornis > Agapornis roseicollis. The sequence goes on from NDXB01011289.1 coordinate 51,625, forward strand.
AGTTTACTTCTCACAGCAGTCAGCAGTTGTTTAATCTGAATGTCTAGGTTAGTAGAAAAAACAGTGAAATCCTATGAAAAACTGGGGCTTGCTAATTCAGGTGCTTTTATTGTGGTATCCAAAATTAGCAGGCACAGTAACCCTGGCTGTTAGTTTTGTATGTGAGACTGGGAGTATGGTATATTATTACCATTGGGCATTATCTTAATAACTTGATACCACAAATTACAGCTAAGATGTTCTCAGAACCATCACATGAGCACTGAACTTTTTGCTGTTTTCCTCTTCAGATCAGTTACAAGTCTACTGATCATTATTACTTTTTTTTTTTCTACTAACCCTACTATTAAAATCTGTTTCTTATGCTAAGGTTGAAAGGATAACATAAACTTCTGTAAGCTCCCAAAGATATCTGGTATTTGTCCTCATTCTGTCTTTCTGGATGGGAAAGAAATAGAAATTTTCTTCACTGTGTGCCACAGCTCTTCAGAAGACTGGAAAAATGAGTCTTGAATCCCATAGCTGAGGTCCAAATCCTGATTAGACAATTATTTAGACTGCTGTCTTACTCTTCCCTTGTTTGGATGTGCGGTCATTTAAATTTGGTGTCTCCTTTTTCACATTGTGTGATCTTCTAAAAGAAAAAATTATAAGGAACAGGTCATTCCAACACCTGACTGATGTTCATGTTACTGTGGCCTTTGACAAGAAGAACAGGACAATCAAGAGAAAATACCCTGTAATTGTTCTGAAAATACTACCTAGTGATGGACATGCAAGCAGACTTCTTTAAGCTACGTTCTTTTCTAATTTTAAGCATGCACACAGACTGTTCATTAGGAGCTGAAAACTTGGCCAAAGGTGTAGCTTTTCAAGGAGGCCACAAAAGACATCTCTCTGAAGCTGTCATTCACACTTTGAAATTTAAGGCCTTCTGTTTCAGGTGTTAGAATTTCTAGAGCTTCCCAGTGAAGCAGGAATTGGCCTGACTAGGCTTCTTTTCACATGTGTGTTTGTATGTGCATGTGCATCCACACATGTGCAATGGATGTCCTTTTTTGATTCTTTTTCCCCTAAGGAATGGTGTGGAAATTTTGAATCGGATTCATCACAGGGAAAAAGCTTTTATTTGTAATATGTATTTTTAATATTCTTATAACAAAGTTTTAGGTCATCTTGACTATTCAGACCTTTTTGTTTCTCTGTGCTTATGGTTATGTGAATAATTATCAAAAATTGTTGAAATCCAAATTTTCAAGCAACATAATAGATCTGCTTTGTACATTGTATGAAAAGAAGTCACAAGGAAAAGAGACTGTCTGCATTACACCATGTGGTAGAAGCTTTAAAAGTGTCATGGCACTTTTGTTCTCTGAGGTTGGGGAATTAAAAACGTAAAACCACATTTCTCACGGGTTGTGGCAATGGCACCATGAGAGCACGTTATTTAGATTAGGCATAAACAAAAGCTCAGCAGGATTCTATAGGAGTCTGTCTCTGAGTAAATTCTATGAAAAGTCAGTCATGCTTTTTTTTTGATGGCTTCCCTATCCGTCTTCTAGCTGTATGTAGGCTTGACATTCCAAGCATGCCAAGTATTCCTCCCTATAGAAGAGGTGTTTATTAGAAGCTGGCAAAGAACACAATCCAATCTTCAAAATGTTCAAAAGGGCAACTGTATTTTATTATAAATATGATCAAAACCAAATCCTGAACACAGAATCTTAGAATGGTTAGGGTTGGAAATGACCTTAAGATTATCTAATTCCATCCCTCCTGCCACGGGCAGGGATGCCTCACCTAGACCATGTTGTCCAAAGCTGTCCAACCTGGCCTTGAACACTGCCAGGGATGGAGCATCTTGAAGTCCTCTGAAATAGTGGTGTTTTGAGCTCTTCTAGTTAATGACAGTTTAAGCCCAGGTAGCATATGTTCAAACCTTTTAAATGCTAAGCCATTTCCTTCCTAAAGTGAGACTAACTAGCAGGGGTCTTTCCCCTAACCCTGAAATTCCTTGAGCCCAGTTGTTACATTTAATTGATAAGTGACCAGCCATGAAGTGATATTTACAAAGGGAATTAGGTGGCAATGTGGGATGTGACAAGTTATGCATGACTGCACACTTCTCTAGCACCACACTTTAGATGCCTTGTGAAAACTTGGTTGACAGATGGGAATAACAAGGTACCATTGATTGTCAGCTACTGTCATGTGACTTTATGGAAGTTATGGAAACCTGTGATGCTTCGAAGTTTACAACTAGGGTAGCCAAACTCTTGAGGCTGCTTGGTCTATTTGTTTTTTTTCTAAGCCCTGGTTCTGTTTGGCCTTCTGTAATACAAAATTCTCAAAGGCAATTCACTTATGCCATAGGGCAAAGACTCCTTGGAGTTTTGGTGGAAAGATCATCATTATCCTGTTGATAGCTGCCGCCTCCTTGGAGGCCCGAATGCACTTTCTCCGCTCTAGGCCCTCTGAAACAAAGATATAACAGGGTATTTGCACTTGTCACACTAACTGGTCATGGAGATGCATCTCAAATGAGGGCAATGGGAGGTATTGTGGGGGTTTTGTTTTGTTCTTCTTTCTCTCTCATTTTTGAGCTTGCTACATAGCATTTCAGTAAGCTCGCAGCTTACTGTAACGCTCTGTTCTTTGGCGTTCTTGATGTATTAAAGAGGGTTTATGGTGACTTCTTGTCTTTTGCTGTATTGTGTTCTGGTTGTTTGCTACATATCTTCAGTTTAGACCGTCTTTTGAGGTCTTTTCTCGTGACCATAAGGACAAAGGAATCTTTTAATCCAGTCTTGAAAACATGGTATGACTATAAGGTTCTACAACTCAGTCTGTTTCTGGCAAATTCTTAGGTTTTTGGGGTGCTTCAAGAAATTCACATAAGGCTAACACTAATTACAAGATGGAAGAAAACTGTATGAAATATATTGTCACAGGAGTCATATTCTTGACAATTTAAGAAAAACTGAGGTGCTTTGCTCATTCCCTCAAACATTATCTTCTTAAATTGTGGCTTGAGGCTCAGCTGCAGACTGGAAAGATTGATGAGGAAATAAACCATCAATTTCTGTAGAACACAACAGTGGTGACGTGTTTCTTCTGAAGAAGCTTTTGCTTGCTGTAGTTAGCAACACAGTACTGGGCTAGATAGCTCTTTATCAAGAGTAACCATTTGTGTCATGTCACTGCACTTGTGTCCGTTCTTTGTATAACGGCTGTAATGCTACGTTGAAATTTCAGTCTAGAAACCTCTAGTTAATTTCCTTCCTCCACATCTAAGATGTGTAAACTGTTTCTTTAGACTGCCTGTGAAGAGGGAACACTAACGGTACTACATGTGGCTTACAGTATGAGGAAAAGAATAATTTGACCAAGTGAATATTTTTGGGTTTAAAACACTACAGGTTCATAATTCAGCCCTGCATCGCTTTGTTATGGGAGATGATTTAATGAAGGAGTTGCTATTTATATGAAAATCTATTTTTAATGTTAATGTACTTGAGTTGATAATACTTCTAATTCAGTAATGAAAAATAAAGCTTTTATGTAGAGCTATAATTGGAAATACTTCCAGATACTTTAGCTGTGCATTACAGAAAGCTTCTTTATATTCCAAAATGTTCTGCAGTGTGACTTCTGCCATTCTGTGTAGATCCAGAATGTGCTTCTCACTTGTTTGTCTTGCCCCGGTGTTTTGCATATTGTGATGATAGGTTCACATTAATCTTGTCATGGTAAGAGTTTTAGTGAAAGCTATTTATTTTTATTTTGTTTTGTCTTGCAGGCACCAAGTATAGATGAAAAAGTAGATCTTCATTTTATTGCATTAGTTAACGTAGGTGGTCATCTCTATGAATTGGGTAAGAACACTTTTTATCTGCTTTCTCCATTTGTTTGAAACAAATACAAGTAGTAATGTTAACTGTCAGTGTTTGAGAGAGACTACTTGATCTAAGTTAGGGCTTTGTTTCTTTTCAGATGCATCATAGGGTCTGGGTTGGGGGCAGGGGGAGTCTGTCAAACTATTGCAGCCTTCCTCCCATTGCTTTTTTGCATTCTTCTTCCCTCAACTCCCTCCTACTAAGATAAAATGGTACAGAATACTAGACTGCCTCTGAGATTCCTTTATGATTTACAAGGACAAAGAAAGAATTCACAAACACTCAAAAGTTTAATAGAGGAAAATCTTGTTATATTTCTGTCCCCAGATTGCTTGTGGCATTAATAAATGAACTGTATGCCACTTGAGGAGCATTAGCTGTATAATTAAATTGCATGATGCAGTTTGAACTAAAAGGATGTAGTCATAGAACCGTAGAATGGTTAGGGTTGCAAAGGATGTTAAAATCATCAAGTTCCAACCCCCCTGCAAACCCCCTCATACCAGAACATGTTGCTTAAGGCTCTGTCATACCTGGCCTTGAACACTGCCAGGGATGGAGCAAGGGGTAATGGGTTAAAACTTAAACAGGGGAAGTTTAAACTGGATATAAGGAAGAAATTCTTTACTGTGAGGGTGGTGAGGCACTGGATTGGGTTGCCCAGGGAAGTTGTGAATGCTCGATCCCTGGCAGTGTTCTTGGCCAGATTGGACAGAGCCTTGAGTGACATGGTTTAGTGTGAGGTGTCCCTGCCCATGGCAAGAGGGTTGGAACTTGATGATCTTAAGGTCCTTTCCAACCCTAACTATTCTATGATCCTATGATTTACCACTTCTTTGGGCAACCTGTTCCAGTGCCTCATCACCCTCACAGTGAAGAAGTAGTGATAGGATAAGGAGTAACAGGTTCAAACTTAAAACAGGGGAAGTTTAGATTGGATCTAAGGAAGAAATTCTTTCCTGTTAATGTGGTGAGGCACTGGAATGGGTTGCCCAAGGAAAGTATGAGTGCTCCATCCCTGGCAGTGTTTAAGGCCAAGTTGGATGAAGCCTTGTGTGGCCTGGTTTAGTGTGAGGTGTTCCTGCCCATGGCAGGGGGATTTGAACTAGGTGATCTTGAGGTCCTTTCCAACCCTAACTATTCTATGATTCTATAGTCCCTGATGAAGCGTCCCTCCCCAGCATCCCTGTAGGCCCTCTTCAGATACTGGAAGGCTGCTATGAGGTCTCCACGCAGCCTTCTCTTCTCCAGGCTGAACAGCCCCAACTTTCTCAGCCTATCTTCATATGGGAGGTGCTTCAGTCCCCTGATCATCCTTGTGGTCCTCCTCTGGACTTGCTCCATCAGCTCTGTTTCCTCCTTACATGAAGGACACCAGAACTGCACCCAATACTCCAAGCAGGGTCTCACAAGAGCAGATTACTAGTCAGGATACTAGCAGATACAAGTGCTCTGCAATTCATTTGTTAATTTTTCTTCTACTTTTTGTGATTACTAGACAGTTAACTGTAAAACAGTAGTCTCTGTTTTCTGAATTCCAGCTATTTTTTTCCCTTGAGATTGTGTAGCACCAAGTTCTGTCCAGATATTCTCTAATGACTCCAATTTTAAACATGTTGCTGAGCAACTAGGTTTTGCTGCAGACTCTTCAACAGCTATCAAGTAGATCAGGATTTGAGAACTGCAAGTCACTTGTCTTTTCTAACACAATTTTTCAGTGTTTTCTGCTGAGAACATTTTCATATTTTGAAAATCAGAATGTAATTATGCAATGCCCTTATCAGGTGACAACTATTCATAACTTGGGGTATAAGCTGTATGTAAGAAGTGTTTATGTTAATATTAAGGTGATCCAAAGAGTATTATCAGTGGTAAATCATGAACAACAGGCACACGTTTCTGTATTTTTATGAGGCTGTGTGTCAGCAAATTAGATCAAATACTCCAAGCTACTCCAAGAAGCAATATAAATAATTTATTACTCTGAATTTCAAGGTGTGATGGATGGCTCGGTCTTCTTTTAGTTGTGTGCTACTATTATGATTCTATGATTTCCACATTACCCTTCTATTGTGCGTTAATTTACTCTACTTAAAAAGCACAGTACAAATTATGAGTATCGTGATTAACTATTTTCCAGACGAATGATGCAAGATGAAACCCACTTTTTCCCCCTTTTTCGTATTAAAAAAAAGAAAAAAGAGGCATTTAACGCCACTGTAATGTAGTGGCATGACAATACTACAGTTTCCTTTTGTTCATAAAATAACTTCTGTATGTACCAGCAGAAGACAGCAAAAAATACTTGAAAGTAGGAAAATGAGAGAAGGCTTTTAAATTGATTCAGCGGCTTCAGTCACTGTGGCCAACATGTGGTCTTTGGCAGGCAGAAAATGCTAAGAAAGCACATGGATGCAAAATGCTTATGTGTTTGCCATAGAAAACAAGTTATTTATAGGCACATGAAATTAAAATGCTCTTCTGCCAAGATACATGTTTAAAAAAAAAAAAAAAAAGAAAAAGAAAAGAAAAGAAAAAGAAAACTTTTAAATGAAAAGGAAATTC
>NDXB01011289.1:58245-80443 GCA_002631895.1 Agapornis roseicollis
AAAAAAAAAAAAAAAAGAAAAAGAAAAGAAAAGAAAAAGAAAACTTGTAATAGCAAAGGGCATTCAGTGCTGTTTTCCTGGCATGTTCTGAGGACTTTGCATAGTTGGTATAGCTTCAGTCATGGCTGTTACAATAATGAACAACCTCTTGTTCATGTAAATCCAAAAGTCTTCCAACATCGATCTATTTTTAGTTACAGAAAAAGTAATTTGGAGGTGTTGTCAACTTCAATGGAATCTTTGGGCAGGGAAGAATCTTTAGAAAGGAGGACAGAGCCAAAAGGGAATTTGGTCTAGCAAATACTTAGGATATCCTGACAGATGTTCTCAAAATGTTAGCTCTTCACAAGTAACCTGAAACATATTTCTGTAAATTAAATTATTTTTAAAATGCTGAGAATAACATTGTTACATTGCAAATGGCAGAAAATATAAATCATTATGGTAACCATTCTTAAATTATGTGAAAGTCCTTAATACTTGAAGTTAATTGAGTTTGTTTGCTTATTTCTTTTAAATGAGAGTAGCATTTCAGTTATGCCAGACTCGTCAAACCGATGGGTCTGGTATTCTGTTCTGTCGTGGAGTGCCTGATCACAGCTGTCAGAGACCACAGATGTACAGCTGTCTGTCTGGATACATCCATTAAATGTAGCTGAAATGGTTCTTCTTTACTTGAAAGCAAAGTGCTACACCACCACTAAAACTATTGCAACTTATAGCCTTAGAGTTTTCAAATGAAATATTAAAAAGTTGTTTTGATTGGATTGTGTTTTTCTAATGTAGCAGACTGATGATACATAATGACACCTGTTGAAGCAGTCAGCAGGGAATAGCTAGTGCCATGTGCGAGTCTCTTACGAAAAAAGAGGTAGTATTTTTGTAAGTGAAGAGCAAAAAATCTGTCCAAATAGTTTTAACTGGACGAATTAAGCTGTTCTAATTTTATAAATGTGTTGCTCAGTCTTGCTTTGTCTTTCAACAGATGGGCGCAAGCCATTTCCAATAAACCACGGGGAAACTAGCGACGATTCTTTTTTAGAGGTAGGAATAGAAAACCTTGAATGCTGTAATGCAGAATTCTTGTTAGTTTCCACAAAAAATATTTTTTAAAGTCATGAAAATATTTGTATGGCATGGGTGTACATTATGGTTGAATGGGGAATACAGCGAGTGGGATGGTGAGACAAAATTAGGTTTACTTAGTTTTAAAACAGTTATTTCAGAACACTGATGTTGTAACTTTGGATGACAGAGTATCATAACATGATAAGAAGAAATGTCAGAAGGGTTGACTATGACAGAAGACCAAACTGACTTTTCTTCTGCTTCCCTGATCCTTTCAAACTGTACATGAGATGAAATCAGCAGAATGAAAATTCTGGATAATTTTTCATTCTCTTTAGTTATAGTTTGGTGTAGGTGCCATGCTAGACAGAAGTTAATTTCCTTTCTGACATTTGCTAACAATCAATCTTCTCCAATTTCATGACTTCTTTTTGGTGCTTCTTTGTGTCCAGAGTTATTGAGTTGAGAAACTAATTGGAAAGCAATACACTGAATTGGGAGGATAAACTGTCATCCACACAGAATGGTGCAAAGTTTAAGCTGAGAGAAGGCAGTGCATAGATCTGACTTCTATGGTATCCAGACCAGATTAGCTTTACAAAAGGAAGAAACCAGAGAAACTAAAAACCAACTAAGCAAAACTTTATAGTTTAGTAGCATAGACAAATGTCTGTAAAGCTTGCATACAGTTTGTGGGTTTTGGGGCAGGGCGAGAAGCTGAATAAAGCCTTCCTTTTTACATATCTGGCTTTTTTTCTGCTTTACTGATAACATGTGTTCTCCAGATTGCACCCTAAAGCTAGATGAAGGAATTACTTACAATCTTTCACTTACCCCCCCACAGCTTAGATTCATCTTGAGACAAAGGGAACATTTCTGAATACAGCAGTACTAGTGAAGGAAAACTTCTGAGATGCATTTAGACAAGCAACACATCTGTGACACAAAGTAATATTCAGTCACAAAAAGTCATTGTTGCTAAGGTTCTGCATAAAACTTTTGCTCTTATGTTGCCCATGTGAGCGCTGTAAATAATCTTGAATAAGAGTAACACGTCAGAAGTACAGTTTATATATACTTGCTACACTGTTTATTAGTCCTTTATGGAAAAAAAACATTTTGAGCATGGATTGTATGAAGCATCTTTATATTTCAGTTGGGAGGGGATTGATAAGTATGATTTATAGTGTTTTTTGTTTTGTTTTTTCTGTTTTTTTTTTTACTTTTTTCCTAGGATGCAATAGAAGTCTGCAAGAAATTCATGGAACGTGACCCAGAAGAATTAAGATTTAATGCAATTGCACTGTCTGCAGCTTAAAAGCTTTTTCCAGTGGGGATAATGCGATGCATTGTAACAATGAAACCGTTGCCATATGTTAATAGTACAAATTTTGATACTTCCCTAACATGTTGATTAATTGTTGCATACGTGGAATAAACTTTGCATTTGTCCTTGCTATTTTTTGCTGCTTGTTCCTAAAGCAACTTTGGGTATTTATATACACGCATGCATTTTGTGCAAGACTTCTGTGTGGTGGGTTTTCCCCCCTTCCCACCCTCTTAAAAGTTTTGGGAATTACCGTCTGTTATATTTCATCATAGTAATGATGAGCTAGTTCAGAGCAGAATTATCTTTTGTATCATTCACAGATAACATTCTGAATGGAGTATGTGGTATGTTAATGGGTAAAAACTTGAAATGTGAGGTTATTTCCATCATCTAATTATAACGAGAAAGAGTAAATAACTTTTGCAGGTGACTCAAAGGAATTTTTTTCAGTGCATTATTTATAAATAAATATGTGGAAGAAAAAGGCAGAAAAAAGACTGTTTCTTCTTACTGTTGGTGAGCACTGACATAATTTTAAACTTACCTTAACTACATTTTGAATAAAACTTCATTTTGTTTCTCAAGCCTGATCATGTTAATAAACTGTCAAAAAGCTTTAGTTAAACCAGTGTTTGCTGTTTGTATATATGGAAACCCAACATGGATCTTTTGCCCCAGAAAAAGCACACTAGTGCTAATTCAAGTGGTAGGATTGTGGAGGGCACACCCAGGAGAATACAGCAATATATTTATCTCACTTAACTGAAATAAATAAATGATAGAAAAATAATGATTGTTCTAGTTAAGTTTGGTGTAACAAGAACACAAACAGGCTATAGGTTTTAAGATAGCCATGATGGTCATACACTTTTTTTTCCCTTTAGGAATGTCTATTGTAAGTCTATCAGGTGGCATTACTGAACGCTATGTGATACCCTTCCCCTGTGCCATCCCTCCCACCCCACGTACTGGATCTTAAGGTACTGTTGACCAATTTCTACACTTGAATTAATAACAACTTGGTTGGGGTTTCATTTTGGTTCGGTTTGGTTTTGGCTAAGCAATCCTATGCTGTAGGATTCTTGTCAAGGTTGGTTTTTGGTAATGTGCATGTTTTTTTACATTCAAAGAAAAAAAGAATTAAATCCTTATTTGTTGCTTTGAAGTGAAATAATCCAGGTTTGCTTCCACTCAAGACTGCTGCCAAAGGAAACTGAACTCTCCGTGTCCCAGAGGGTGCTTTCATTCTCTACCAATTGTCATTGCAGGAAAAATGAATAGGGTTATGCCGGAACAATCTGGCAGAGGTTTCCTTCTTTATAGAAAAGAGGCCTGTGAGTCTGTCTTATCACTTAAGAACATCTTTTGCACTCTAAAGAGAAAGTTGGAGTGTCTGTCTAAAGCATGTCACCTGGAGAGTCCACTAACAACAAGAGTCTGTTTCCTATATGTGAGCTGGTTGGAAAAGTGAGGGGGAAGAACACCACTAACGAGCTTCTTATTTTTGAGCACTTTTTTTGCACTCCAATAAAATGCAGTATCTTTAAGATGTGCTTTATGTTGCCATGCTCATTAGTAAAGCCCTGAAACTTGCTTCTAAATAAAAATCAAAGGTGGTAGTAGCCAAAGCAGCTGCATTGCTTTCCTGCTAATATCAGAAAAATTAAAGTTGTCATAATTTAATTGAGATATTGCATATTTTATACCATAGGTGACTTGGAGGACTACGTTTAAAGTAAGCTATAGTTAATATAGATAAGGTGCTTTTAGGAGAAGGAGGAGGGTAAGGAAATGGAGGAAGAGGAAATGCAGTTTTAAACTGTTAAACTAGCCACAAGAGTTGTCTGTTTTGGCGAAATATTCAAATCATATATGCTCTTCAATGCTCAGGAGATTTTGGTGGGTTTAGGTAATACAGGGAGGGGCTCTTGTGCAATTATTTATTGCCAAATCACCTTAGGACTTGACCTTTAATTGAGTGTGAGGACTGATGAAATGAATTGATGACAAGGGAAATCGAGGTTAGAATAGTCAACTTGGGGTGGGATTTTTTCATGGTCACAATGGAAGAATACATTCTGAATCTTAAGTAAAAACTTAGAAATAAGAATTCTTAGCAGTTTTGGCAATAGGATAGTTTTGCTCAGTGGTTTTAATGGAGTCTTCAAATCAGTTGTCCTGCAGGCTAAGGTTTCCTTCTATTTTTATTTTTATTTTTATTTTTATTTTTATTTTTATTTTTATTTTTATTTTTATTTTTATTTTTATTTTTTTTTACTTTCAGTGTTAATTCTGGTTTATTAACATGTAAGATGGTACTTTTTAGTGAACACTGCTTTTGAAAGTTCTCAAAAGTTTGAGATGACAAAGGAAGAGAAACACGCTAGCTTTTATGCTGAATTATACCTGCGTACTGCACATTCCCTCACTAGATTAAGATTTTGAAAGACTGCATTGCAGAAATCCTACCTTGCCAGACACGTATGGTGCAACGCTTAGAGTGTTTGCAAGGCCATGCTTTGGTACAGTCATTGGTGACCATCTTGAGGAGCACAGGGAATAAAGGGATCTTACAAGATGCTGGAAAACCTTTGGCATTGACAGAACCTTTGTAAGTTGGTATAAGGAGTGAGAGAAGAATGACTGGCTGACTTGTATAAATAATCCAGCAAGGTCCTGAACAGGGGCTCAAAACCACGTGGTGCTTTTGGCTTTGCAGTGCCCATTCCAGTGTTGCCCGATCTGTACAATCTGTGCTTATTAGCTCAAGCTCTGTGTGAAAACAACACAGTAATTTCTAACTTGTGCTGCAGCCCTGCCAGAGCCTCCCCACCTTTGTGTGGAGCATGGTTTGGCTGCAGGCATGCAGCACCAGTAGCTGCCAGGAAATCCCTTTCAGCTCCCACAGTCCAGTCTGGCTATACACATCTCATGGAAATGATGCATTTAGGAATGAAGAAATGATGCATGCTCAATACTATATTAATTGTAGTTGAGTGGAGCTGATGTGCTATTAAGCACTGATGATTGTTCAAGCTAAGTATATTGGTGTAAGTTGCCCATATTATTACATGCATTTTGTTGAGAAACCATAAGAATTTAATAAGCGCTGCAGTGCCCTTTCTTTTCAGTCATGGCTGCATGATCCAGCTAAGGAAAGAAAGAAGTGTTTTCTGTCACTGAAATGTAAGTTTTAGAAAATAAACATACTTAACAGCCTACATTTAGAAAATAAATGTCGTAAACATGCCTTGGTAGAAAGTGTTATTGTGTCCAATATTTGCAGAACTCTCTATGAAAAGAATATGATGTCACCTGGAGAGTCCACTAGCAGCAAGAGTTTGTTGCCTGACTGGTCCCTAGGAGCACACAAATTGAAAGGTTTTATTTTTGCCAAGTAAAACAATCTTGTTTGCTACTTTTGACACCAACAGTTAGCAGTCATACCTGCTGTTTGTAGCGTTTTTCTGATCTAGGAGTCTGGTGACTTCCTTGCTAGTGCAAAGGCATACTGATCTATTTTACTTGTTCAGCCTGACATAGATAAGTTATCTGTGACAGCTGATGTAAAATTCACTTTGAGGAAGAAATTTGCATGTTGGAACTTTTTTTTTCATTTTGTTAATAACTTTGACTTGAAAGCCGCTGTGGTCCATGTAGCTTGCTGAAATGGTGACTTGCTCAAATTACTTGACAACTCAAATTATTTGATCTAAAATGTTCTACACTTGATACGTAAAAAAAGTGATTTGATTTGCCATTAAGTGGAAAAAAATAAAATAGTGTCCCTGCCCATAGCAGGGTATTTGGAACTGGCTGATCTTTAAGGTCCCTTCCAGGCCAAACCTTTCTATGAAAACAACCAGAAATAAGAACTTGGAAGCTGGGTTTTTTTAAACCTGACCTCTTTTGAAACTTGTTTCATAGAGTTCTATTCCCAAATCTAAAATTTCATAGTATTCATAATTTCTCCTATTTAGGGGCAAGCACTGTATTTTTTTATATGAATTGAAAGGCAGACCTTAAAAGTCTCTGAAATACCACAGTAGTTCTCCAGAAAACTGTTCAGTAATGATGGCTAACATAAACTGATGTCAGCCAGCAGCACATACATGCTTTATTTAGACTGGGGCTTTAGCCTTTGTGGGCATGAATATTAAATAATGAGACGAGAGGGTTATTTTCTGATGTTCAGGCCTCCCACTTGAGAAAAATGCAGATTCTTCATTTGTGTTTGGTCTTGTGGCTGATCTGGCTTGGAACAGAAAAAGGAGCAGGGAAAAAATCCAAATTACAGCTTTGATGATTGTTTTATTCATCACAGACTCTAATAGCATAGATGGCTCATACCACTGTGAGGAGCTAACTGCATCATTTCTGTGCATTTGTAACTTCAGTAAACGTCAGCATCTCCTGTGGAACTCATTGCAGCCAGTCACTAAAATAAGTTGCTGCCAGTCAGTTTGCCTTCCTGCGTGTACCACCAGTAACACTTAATTTCCATGTACTGCAGAAACTGATGGCTAGTTGCTTCTTGATACGTTAAACTGATCTCCTAAAATCTTCTTCCCTATTCTAAGAAGGTTGTTTACAGAGCAGAAATAAGAGGTGCTCTCAAGCAGACATCTCAGGATAAGCTAATTTTGTGCAGTACAAGTATTACCTCTTCTTAGTAGTCCTTAAAAATTACATACATTCTGCCATGGAATGCATGCAAAAGGTGTGTGCAACAACTCAGGTTTGCTTACAGAAAAGATATGAAGAGTATTATCAAGGGTTCAAGTAGGGAAAAAAGCATCTTAAATACAATGTTAAAATGGAATCAGGTACTTAAAAAAAGAACCAAAACCAAACTGTTGCTATACATTCCATATTATTCCAGAAAATGGCTGTTTTTCCTGATGTTTCATTAACTTTTCTGGTACCAGAAGAAAGGGGTTTGCTGTGTCTAGTCAGCACACCTGCTCCCTCCAGCTCCAGTGCCTGCGTCAGAGTGGAAGGAAATTCGCTGTGGCATAGCATGATGCCAACATGCCCAATGTTTGTGGTTACCAGAGAGCTCAGAGCCCAGCAGAGCGTACACCCAGGCTCAGGAGTCGGGCATGGCCTTACTAAGACAAGGCTTTAACTCTGAGCTCAGCACAGGGTGGTGTGAGGAGCGGTCACAGAGAAGCCATTGCAGCGTATGGGGGCAGAGACACGAGTAGAATAAAGCAATGGGCACTAGTGGGGACGCTGCCAGAGTTGAGGCAAGCAGTGCTGAGGGCAGGGGGACAGCATGGAAACTGAACAGTGGGCTCCAGCCCTGCCCCAGGCATCCCAGCTTTGGTCGTTCTGTGTGAAAAGGGCTCAGAACGAAGCCTGGGTCCTTCACGTCTCCAGAAGCACTTGGAAAGGCTCCTAAATGCGACCCCTCACGCTGCAGAAGAGCTCGGAGTCATGTCCCCCCTCACGGACCCCTGCCGCAAGGGCAGACCCGCAGGTGAGGAGGGAGCTGGACGCTCTCTGCCCAGCCGGCGGGAGGCGCCGGCCCGCAGGGGAGGCCCGGCCGGGCGGCAGGTGTCGGGGCCCGGGTTGGAGGTGGCCGGCCTTGAAAGGTGCGATTGTCCCCAGCTATTCCTGGTATGCGGCGGGCCGAGAGCCGCTGGGGGCGGCCTCCACCGGGCGGGAGGGCGAGGGGCGCCGCGGCCCGGCGGGGCAGAGGAGCCGCCGCCGCCGCGGGGGGTGTGGGGCGGTGCAGCCCCTCCCGGGCGTCCGGCTGCCCCCGGCTCCCTCGGATTCCTGCGGTGGCTGAGCGGCGGCGAGGTCCCGGGAGGGGGAGCTCCGCGGGGAGGAGGCGGAGGGGGGAGGAGGAGACGGCGCTGGGAGCGTTAAAAGGAGGCAGCTGAATGACAGCGGCTGCTCTGTGCGCCCCCGCCCCGCTGAGCACCGGCCACTTCGTCACTGACCCCCCTTTCGCTGCACTTCCCTGACCCGCTCGCTGCCGGCCATGGAGGGAAGAGAGGACGCGGAGTGCGATTGCCGGTCGGCGTTCGCCGAGGCTCAGCGATGGGTAGAGGTGAGGCGTCTGTCGGTCCTGTCGGGAGGCATCCCCTGCCCGCGGGTAACCCCGGTTCCCCCATACGGAGGTCTGGGGTTCCGCCGTGCCACCGGCATGGCGGGTTCGGGGGGTGGGACAGGGGCACGCAGACACGGGGCTGCCCCTGTCGTCAGACAGGAGCTGCGGGGACTCGGGTCCCAAACTTTGCTCCTTTGTCAGCGGCTGGTGGTGGGTGCTATTTTTAGAAGGTATCGCGGAGATCTCTCCCTGCAGTACCGCCGAGGCCCCCCTCCCCAAAATCCAAATTAAAGGCCGGTGTGGCAGCCTTCCTGTCATTAAGGCTTATGGTTTCTTGCTGTCTTGTAAATTACTTCTCCAGCGCTTGCTCTGGAGAAGTCTGAATTAAAGTCTGAATCGTCTTCTTCCTGTCTCGAAAGATTTCGGGGCATAGAGTAACCTGACATTACAGTCATTTTCTCCTCTCCTATTTTTAAGCATGTCTGACTGTACATAGCCCTTGATGTAAACATCTGGGTTTCTCTGTCGTTGCAGAGTCACACAGGTGCGGTACATGCTAATGCATGGGGAAAGAGGTTTCTCCTGGAT
Organism: Agapornis roseicollis; assembly: GCA_002631895.1. Lineage (NCBI taxonomy): Eukaryota > Metazoa > Chordata > Aves > Psittaciformes > Psittacidae > Agapornis > Agapornis roseicollis. The sequence goes on from NDXB01011289.1 coordinate 67,290, forward strand.
ATACCTGTGTGCGAGCATAGCCAGGGCAGTGTGTGACTGGCTGGGTGAGAGAGGCTGGTGGCCTCGAAAGCGTTCCTAGAAGTGGTGGAAGTATTGGGCAGCCTCACTTAGAGTCATTTGCACTTAAAATGAGCTTTAGCCTGCTGGGTTTTATGAGTTTTGACACATGAAGCTTATTTTTTTGCACTCATTCAATTGAGATGAAACCTCTGTTGTCAGAAATCCTATCCCAGTAACTTTGAAAGCAGTGAACGTTAAGAGAAAGGTGTTTGCTACTTTTTACCCCCTATCTTTGTAAGCTTCTCAATACCCAAATCTAGGCTTCTTTGTTTCCTCTGTAAAACAATGACATCTAGTGCTTGAAATCTATTGAGAATTCTGAACCGAGAGCACCGCAGGCAAGGGTATCACAAGTGCCAGTTTTTGCAAGTGCTGTCCATGATTGTGGGTAATTAAAGCAGTCCTGGCTTCCCCAAGTGTCAATTTTGTAAGAGTAGCTGTGAGTTTAGGTAATTAAAGCATTCCCCTCTTGCGTAGACAGTTGTTGCATTGCTTGCTTTAAATTGGCAAAGACTACTTTGAATAGTTTCATTAAGGTGTCGTAATGTCATCTTTGAAAACTGTATTTTAAGGGTTTAGGTATTTGTTTTAGTTATTTTTCATTTTATGTTGTCTGTTTGTACTGTTCCTACAAAAGGTTTCCTCTTTGCCTGCCAGTAGGACATGGGAGCCCTAGCAATGCGATGTAAGTGTAATGTGTGCCCTATATGTGTAGGGGGAAAAAAATACATGCTCAGCTTCCCCTCCTTCCCCATCTAATTTGTGTGGCTATACTTTTTCTAACACAGTCAAGCTGTTCTCATTTTAAAGTAACTTTTAAACTTACCCCTTGGAGAAATGTTTTATTGTAAATCCAACAACTTAAAAACCTGAAGGTATTGATAAACAGGATGTTAAGAATGCCGTAACGCTGAAGGAAATGTAAATATTTATTTCCTCGTGAAATGAGGTTTGCGTTTCAGAGAGCCCACTGTGTTTCTGTGCTCTTCAAATCCAGATGGGTTTTCTTGGTTTTTTAATCCATTTCTGTTGTTTGAGAAGAGTAAAGATATTTTTGGAGTAACAAGAAGTGTCCCAGGGTTTTGAGAGTCTTGGTGAAACGCAGTGGTGTATACATGATTGAAGCTTGGTGAGTCCTAATGATTAAGCAATTAGTTTTGAAGAGGAGGTAGACTTCCAAATATTTATGAACTTGAAGTTCTTATGTTTTAGTAAGGTTTTGTGTGTCAGCTTCCCCCTAACATTAGAGGAAGATGAAAGCATACAAACACTAGCTACTATGTATTTAAAAGAACAAGCAAAAATCTCCATATAAACTGTTACTAGTTCCCTTTTCTAATGCAGTCTGTGTTAGTGTATTTCAGTACAGAGGTTTTGGGGCTCTGAGATTAGAACTCGGGTGCTCTGAGGCTTTCGCAGTGGAAATGACCGGCTGTATTTGTCAGATCTTGGGGGGGAACCCACCCCAAAACATGAAGTATTTTCACCTCATTTGTTGTTGAAGCTTTTGTGGAGAGAAAATTGTGTTCTGGTCAGGTCTCCCTTCCACTTGTTTCCAGCTGGAGTCTGCATGTTGTATGACCACCACTGGCTGGTGGGAGCTCAATCATTTGATCCTAGTGCTTATGCTGCAAAAAAGAAAACCCAAAACAAAACCCAAACTTGATTAAGAGTAACAATAAAAAATTGCATTTGATCTCTGGTGCTAGTTACTGAAAGACTTTGTTCTTTAATTTACATTCATATTGAGGTGCAGTTTATGATAATGCAGGCAAGGCAGGTCTGTAGTCTTCATGTGCAAAGACCTCTTCAAGTGTAGTCCCCAGTCTCTTGTGTTTTGTGTGCTCTGGTGAACTGGGAAGGGAGGTCATATTGCTTGTCCCGATATGGGTTACTCCAGCTGGTTGGTCACCCTGGGAGAGCTGGCTATTGAGGACATCCACTTCTTTTGGGGGAAAAAGTAGTTATTTTCCATAAAACTCAAGCTCTTCTCATGTGTCCCTTGCCCAGAACACAGCACTAGTTAGTGGTGTTGGGTTCTTGCATCTGGGACTTTTGGAGTCTCTTGAGCTCTGCCTGTAACAACTGGTGTTGGTCAAATTCATGTGCAGCTCAGTCTTCACTTAGCACCTCAGCTGGGCAGATGGTGCCTGCTGAGACCGGAATAAAACTCTGAAACACCACAACTTGGAAATAGTTTCTCCAAGGTAGAGCTGTGTTTGCCAAAGCTAGAAATAGCTGGGTTAAAATTGTTTTACTGCGTTCTGTTCCATATTATAACTTAAGCAAGCCAAAAGCTGTTCCTCCAAACCAAAGCATTTTTCCCCCAGCTATTAAATATCCCAGACTGCCGAGTCTGTTTTCCTGCTTCAAGATGTGGGAGGGCGGTCTGCCTCTTCCTCTCTGCAGTCCACCACAAAGTTCATTTCATCATTGTGAGTGAAGAGAGACAGTCCCTCTCCCCCAAAATACCCTTCATAGTTTTAGGGGTAATGCCCCTGTAAGGGTTCAAGAGAAAAGAAAGACTGAATGCTTTTTTTCTTGTAAAATGTCTTGGCTTTTGATTCCTGTTCTGTGTCTTAAATGAACCCTAATCTTCAGGTAAATGTCTATGGCTTGAAATTGTTTGCTAAAGCAACTTGAAACCTGACCCACAAAGTCTGTAAATCTTTAGAGTGCCCCGAGGCAAATAATACTTGAATTACTTATTCCCACCCCCCCTCCACGCAGTAGTCAAATGTACACATCCTGTCTGAGTGATGGTGGGCAGTGAGCGTGTGCCTGAATGAATTGTTGGAGTGAGCAGCAGAGCTGTAGGAAAGCACATGGAGCAACCTTGACAAATTCACTGAAGTGAGAAGTAGGTGTTTGGCCAAGTAACTCTTAATATTGCAAGCTATTACGAGGCCTCTTGGGATCTGAATTTCTTCCCCTAATAACTGATCTAGAGTTGTTAAAGTCAGATGTTCTGAGAGTGACTCATTTAATCTGATACTGTCACTGTGAGTGTTGGTTTAAGAGTCATGAGCAGGACTCTGTAGTCATGGGGCTGTTCCTCACCCAGGGATGCTGCAGCAAGGTCTGTTCTGTTTTTCTCATGTGAACGCTGCCCAGTGTTGATGGAAAGGGGTGTTTCACCATTAGGATTTTTGTAGCAAGATAAGGTTTTTATCATTTTCAGTAGGCAGCAATAGAGAGAGAGCCCAGCATGTCTGGACAGTAACTAAAAATAGCTCTGCTGTTTTTATCTGCCATGACCATGAAATAGGTAGTGAAATACCCCACTTTATCTGAATGCTGTGTGTGTGTGTTAACAACTTCATTCATTACTGCATTACAGAGTGCTTTTCAGAGCCCAGAACTACCTTCTTTTGTGATTTAAAAGTATCCATTACATTTTGGATGTCAGAAAGTATTTTTTTTTCCAGGACAGAACAGATGTATATGTACAGACACTGCCCCACTTCACTGCACTCCATTGCCTGCTCAGAACATCTAAAAAGCACATTTGGAGAGTGGCTTGGTAGGAAGAGTCAGCTTGAGGATAAAACTTGAGAGCTACGACTACTTACTGAAACCTTTTGGTTTCGACCCACAGTATAGCAGTCACATCCAGTGAATGGTCTCTGACATGTGGTCACCAAATGTTTCTATTTGTTGAAACTGTTCGAAGTCTGCATTTCTACTGTATATTTTTATGGCTTCTGCAAATGCAGCAAGAGGTCTAGCAGTGATGTTTTCCCTGTATTTGCATAGACATCTTACCTCAGTGATTTTTGCTTTGTTCTTTCCCAAAGCATGAACCTAATGCATACAGTCTGGTTTGGAAAATGGGAGGAGTAACTGTAGAGATAGAAAACTCACCTTGCTGTTCAAATCTTCTTCTCACAGGACCCTTTATTTCAGTTGAACTAATCATTATGAATGTTTTTTTCTCAGTTCTCGGTAAGAAATTCTGGGATAGTGTGCAGAGAGCCAGTCAATGTCCTGGATGGTGTCAGAATGAAAAATGTGTGAATGAAAAGGCAAAAATCTATATATCATGTTGCCTAAACTGTGTCTAATACGGGGTAATTCTGTCAAGTCATAAAACCTGGGTGGGCTGGTTTCTGGAGAACTTCTTACAGCACAGCTGCCAAAGTCCTGGCTCGTGTCTGCATAAGGGATTATTTAACACTCTTTTAGGTGGATGCATCAATATTTCATTATTATGTGTAGATTCTTGGCAGCGAGCTCTTGCATAGAGTAAATCTAAGTGTGCAGAATTAATATATAAATATGAATTGGTACATAAATAATACATGCTGTTCAGTAAATACTGGGGGAATGTAAATCCTAGAAACAATGTTCTCTGCTGGCTGCAGACTGTGAAAGGGCTCTGGCAAAATGTCATATAACAGGGCTAGCAATAATATTTTAGAGGGAGAAGGTGACAGTAATATTGTTTCATCTGGCTGAACATTATTCTGTTACCTTCTCTCCTTCCTTCTGGACCTCTGGAAAGGTACCCATGATGTATTTGGTGATGTGTTTGGGAGAAAAATTGGACCAATTCTTGCTTGGGAGTAAAATCTATTTCCTGGTTTCTGCAATGTGGGTTTCTCTATTATCAAGCAAAATCTATATTTGGATTTCTTAGAGATGCTCAAAGTCTGTCTTCACGCAGTCCTGTGCAATGGGCATGCACGGCTTTGAGCTGAGTTCACAGTGCAGTTTCCTTTGTGGATAGTTTCTCTTTGTAGTTTTGAGTGTTGCTTTAAAATTTTACATGAAAGCAGCATCTGCAGGCACTTTAAGAGGAAGAATTAACTTCTTGACTATAGAAATGAGTATTTCTTCTATAATGGGGAAATGCATTGCAGCTTAAGGGGACCTACAAACGATTCTGACCAGACATTTGTTTTCTTCTGTGGTTGCCAACTACAGTTAGTTGTTGTGTTAGTTCTGTTTTTTTCCTCCTGTCTTTTTGTTTCTTTGAACTGTGTCCTGAGCCTTTCTCCAGTTTTGTGAGGTAATGCATTTTCTTTTGGTGCACAATGTGTGGGGAGGAGGTGGGGTGATAAATTCTACATTTAGCATGCTCCCCCTCTACTATGGACTCCCTTTTAGCACCTTTCTTTGTCAAATACTTTCTTTGGGGTCCAAATTTTTAAGTTTTTAGTGAGCGCTTGGCTGTATTACATTAAATGCTGACCTTGCTGAGCTTTGGAAAACACTTGGGTTTTACTGTGTTGTAAGAACCAGATACATTCCAGCTGTTTCTTATACCTACCACTCCTCGTCTTTAAAGTTGCTTTATCCACTCCTTGAGGTGTTTGTTGGTTTTTTGGGTTGGGTGGTTTGTTTGTTTGTTTTAAAGGAGAACACAACAAGCAAGCCTTTGTTCTGCTTAACAAGACTAACATAACTCTTAACTATCTTGTTTTTAAGTGGGATTTCCACATTCAGTAACTTAATGAAAGGCAGAACGTGCTCTCAGACACAGTGTACCAGAAATGATTCTGCTGGTCTAAGGTGTGCTTGACACGCCTAACTTGTTATCTAAATTATCTTAGGAGAAGTGTTTTGTCTTTGCTGTTTTTCATATTTGAATACTGTCAATCCAAGTGAAAATCTAACTCTAAAGGAATGTATTGAATAAGCTACTTTAAAATGGGCTCTTTGGCTCTTCATGCTGTGAGCTTCTGCAAGCAGCTGTAAATTTAGCAGTTAAGAATAGTGCTAAATTTTTACTTTTTCCATGGAAAAGGAAGATGTATGGATCTGACTCACAGCGTGTTAGCTTCCGGTTTGGTATTTAGCTGTAAAACTTTCATTTGTGTTCCACTGAATAGAGAAACTTAATTTCAACAGTGTTTTGCATTTGTGGCATGGAACATCTGGGATTAGAAAGACTGCTTTGGGTTTGCTGCCAGTGCTGGGCGTGTTGGCACATTTTCTCTTTGCACCAGCTCATGTGAAAGTCCAAACTTTCACTGCTGGACATGATTCAGCTTTCAGTCATTACTGTTAGAAAATAAACCTAAATACTAACCTTGGGAAGTAGTTATTGCTATGTTGACAGTGATTTTGACTACTTTAGCCATGTAACACAGCTTTAAAGGAATATCTGGGTTGGGATCAATTCAACTAGTGAAAACTGTTGGTTGGGCCAAGCTGTCCTTCCAGGGTAGGTTCCACAACAACATGATTTTTATTAGTGCTGGGATGTTATCATAGAAAGATGTCATTGAAACTCCCATGCTTGGCATGTTCTTTTGACTCCTTTTCTGGTGGCAGCAGCATTTGTCTGAGCCTCCTGTGATTTGGCTCAGGGAGTTCATTCAATGATGGAAACAGCCTCTTTTGTGTTATTTGATACTTGCTTGGCTCCTGGGAGGCAAGATGAGCATCAGCATTCATGCCAAGGAAGAGGTGTTGGCAGAGTTGGCTGTTGGGTTGCAGCTAAGCTAGTGGGATGGAGAGGCAGACACCTGAATTTAGACAAGCTATCTCTTTCCCTGGAGGCTTCTCAAGTCACCTGATCCTCCTCATTGCTTTTCTCTCTTCCTTACATGACTGTGAGCCATTTGCTAGATGCCTGGGGTCGAGGTATGAGCTAGACACCTGAATTAGAGAGGCTGGCTTCCAGCCATAAATAACTTCTTCAGGATGAATTTCATAAGGCTTATAAAGACAGTTGAAGCTGTTTTAAAAAGAAACTCTGCCAGGAGTCTCTGGGCCAAAGCATTTGAAAGTATGTGATATGCTTATACTGTGATTTCTGCTATGGCGGAAGCAACCTTGGGTCTCACTGGAGTTTTGTTGGTTGAGAGATGGTCATTTAGAGGTGTTGGACCATCTGGCCTAGCAATTCTGCTGTGATCATCACCTGCCTTTCAGGGGGAAGATCTAATCCCAGATCTGATCTCCAGTGTTATTTGCAGATTCTTCCCTGGAAGTACTTTACTGTCCCTGCTATTTGTTACATTTCCTTCAGGAAGGAATTTGAAAAATGTAGCTTGTGGAGCTTGATCTGAGACTTTCTATGTGGTCAAGTGACCATGTCAGCTAGTAAATCACAATGTGATAAAGAACGGAAGCAAATGAAGCCAGAGGTTGAAGTGGCTGTGGAGAAGAGAAAGAAAAATTAAGATCCAGGTTTGACACTACAGGGGTGGAGGACTCTGTAGCAGCAGCTGTTACACTGCCTTGAAATGCTTCCTTGGATACAATTTCAAGTTAGTTGAAGTTGGGAACAAAGCTATGCATTACTGTGTTTCCATTCCAGGGAAAAAAAAAACTTTTCTTCCTTGTGTTGCCATAGTGTGTTTGTCTAAAAGGTGCCACTGTCCAAACATACCTTTTTAATAAACCTGAAGATGTAACCCAAAACCAGACTTTGACTGCAAGTTCTTCTTGCAAATAGAAGGGGCTGTAACCAAGTGATATCAACTGTCTTGGCTAGCTACAAAGGTTGTTTAATTTTTATTCTTTTTAAATGTCAGGTGGGCATTCTTATTGTGAGTACTCAGCATTCACGGACTGGGTTGGGTTGGAAGGGTTGGGTTGGACCTTAAATCATCTGGTTCTAACCCCTCTGGCACAGGCTGGGACACCTTCCACAAGACCAGGTTGCTCAAAGGCCCATGCAGCCTGGCCTTAAGCATTGCCAGGGATGGGGCAGCCACAGCTTTTCTGGGCAACCTGTGCAGTGTCTCACCACCCTCACAGTGAAGAATTTTTTCCTAATATCTAACTTAAATTCACCAGTTTAAAAACATTTCCCCTTGTCCTGTCACTACATGCCCCTGTCAAAAACCCCTCTCCAGGTTTCCTGTTGGCCCCTTTAGGCCAACAAGTAGGAAGCTACTCTACTCTAAGGATGTCTGGAGCCTTCTTTTCTCCAGTCTGAATAAGCCCAACTCTCCCAGCCTGTCTCCATAGCAGAGGTGTTCCAGTCATTGGACTCAATTGAGCAGGTCCACATCCATCTTGTACTGGGGCTGGTTGCATCGATTTGCTCTTATTTGGGTTGAATGAAGATGGGCTGGGGATGAAGGCATGAGCTCCAGGTACAGATCGGTATCTTTCACAGACATTTGCCTGATGCTGTGGAAGGGAAAATAAACCCTGATGTAATAAACATTGACTTAATGATTATTCCAGAGGATATTGCCTCACAACTACGGGTGTTACATGTCAACGAAGGTTTTTCAAAGGCAAATCCCCATTAAGATGCACGAACTGGATTCCTCACTAATGATATAGTTTTCATGCTTCTGATAAAATCCAAAAGCCCTCTCTGATGCTGGAGTAGGTCTTGCAGACACTGACTGTCATCTCATTTGAGAGCAGCGTTGAAGACTCTGGGAAGTTCTATATATCCGAGTGTCAGTGGATGTGGTGGGGAGCCATGCGCTGTGGAGAAATGAGAGAGAGGGGCTTGGAAAGAGAAGGGAAGAAATGTGCACCCAGGGGTATTTGTAAATAACTACTTTTTCCTTCTTACTGGAGCAAATTTCTTACCTTGTAAGTATTTGAATTACAGAATTTTGTAGAACATCCTGGCTTTTTAAATCGGGGGGTTTTGCATTTGTTTTGCATTTTGGTTGTTTGAAAGCTGGGGATACGGTCTCACTGTCCTAAATTTCTGAATGTGCTATTTTAATTTTTTCACTTACGTATTTTTTAAAATCAGTATCTCATCTGCTTTACCTGCCACAGGCTATGGAAGCCTGCTGTTAGACCTGGCTGAAAACTGTGTGCACTGGGCGTTATTTATATATACATATATTTTTAATGCAGCAACTAAAATCCATTTTCCAGCGAAATCTGTGCTCTCTCCTTGTGAAACCTGTCTCCCCTTCAAAATTACAGTGAAAGGTTAATGTGCTTTTCCTAAAAGTGTCTGGATATACTCCAGTTAAGAAGAAGAATACCGTTAAATTATGTCTGGTTCTCAACATAATGGTTAATTTTGTCAATACAAAATCCTTAACATGCATGTTTCAGTAACAAGATGTGGCCTTTGCATGTGGGCAAATCTCTTGCAAGAACCGTATCTACTGGTAACAAAGAATAAGGTTGGAGCAGCGTTTTCCAGCATCTCGGCAGACATGGCTGGGAGCCTGGCAGCAATTCAGTTTCCTGTCTGGTGCATAGATCTGTTAGATGCGATTGAGCCATGCAGATTTCCAGTGGTGACTCATCTGATTGTTTTCGCTTTCCTCTGTGATCAGCGGAGGAGGTAGGGTAGAGGAGGGAGTCTCTCTGGCAGTAGAAGACATCTCTAATGTCACGCTACCTTTCAGATACAGGGGAGTGAAATATGGAAAGGATATTGGTGTGTCTCTGCCGTTTTTAAAGGTATGCTAGCCTTCCTCACCTCAGTCTTACTGTTCTTGTTTCCTTAGAGAGTTATCCCTGTAGCTAAGCCACGTCTTGCCTTTATTCTTGTGCTCTTGTATAGTCTAGGAATGGATGCACCTGTTGCAGGCTCTTTTAATAGACATTGCTCCTGGGGATGGGAAGGGGAGATGGAGATCTGGATCCTTCTCATTCCAACCACAGCACATCCTTCTCCACTCAAGTAAAGAAGAATATGTGTCTTTGTTTCTTCTTGAGGTGGGAGATATATGTTCCCCTTTGGGAAGGAGCACTCTTTTGTAGACTTTTAGCAGAGGTAAATGTTTCATGCACCAGATTTACCTTTTCTTGTTGTTTTTTGTGGGGTTGGTTTTTTTCTTTTTTTGTTGTTGTTGTTGTTGTTATCATCTACCGATGCATACATTGTTGCTGAGATTGTACATAGTGGTTTCAATTTTTGGCAGAGGTGCAAGCTAAGACCTTTAAGTGCTTTGACTATGTCTGCCTACCTGATGTAGGCTGGGAATAAGAAGCAGTGTGGCTGTTGACACAGAAATCCATGCAGGTCAGTGTAGGTCTGGCAGGAATAGCCACAGTGTTGTGCAAAATAAATATGCTTTGAGATTAGGATGCTGTGTGTTAATTGCAGCCGGACACAGCTCATCTTTTCCTTCCTCTAAAGAGCCTGAATGTTGCTCACCATTTTATGTTGTGGGAGAGGATTTAAAGTATGAAACTTGCTTCTATGTAACTTTTTTTGTCTGTTGGGAACACTGTTTCCCAGAGTACTAATAATAGTACATAGGTTCTTCAAGTATTGTAAATATATAATAGCTGTTCATCTTTGTAAAAGGTTGGTAGTGTTTATAGAATACAGCAGCATTACTATGGGAAGTGTCTGTTGAAGATGCTTCTTTTGGGAAAGCTGCTTTAAATCCTCTTGTGTCTAGAGGAAGGTATGTGAATTTCATATACTTCTTGCTTGTATTAGATGTGTAATACCATGATATAAGAACTAAAGTATCTGTGTAAATGTTAGCATTACATATCCCCTCCCATCTACTTTTGAATTAATTTTAATCCTGTTATTTGAAAGGGAAATCCATGCTGTGTTTGGGACCATTCTAATGGGGCAGCATGGTGCACTGAGGATCTTGGCATACAGAAAGGAACTCTTGGGATTGGATGTTATTGTAACGTCAGGAATCGGGTACCAAGTATTGTTGCACGTGACACATGTGGTATTGTCACATTCCTCAACTTAGTGAGAGAAGCTTTGGCCATCCTCTCGAGTTCCATAAGTAGCTCCTTTTTACTGGTTCAGTTTAAATTATTATTACTTGGGGTTTTTTTAAGCATGCGTTTTTATGGCTGTGATGGTTTTCTGCTGAGAAAAAGCTGTTCTTGAAAATCTGGTTTTAATCTTAAATTCTAAGCTGCATTTTTTTTTTTTTTGGGAAGCACTCAGGAGTAGGCATGAGTCTTCAGTATGAACTAAAAGTTTGATTGTTTCCTGGATATAATTGCCAGGACACTTTCTACTTTACACTGAATTTGACCAGGGTCTATTATAGCAACTCGCACTGTTAAAATATTACCTCTGGTATTTCATTCATGCATAGAATTAAACTTACACGTTTTTGAACATAATGCACTTACTACATAATGTACTTCTTTCTATTTAACTTTTTTGGCATAATTAGGCCACAGCACACCATGAAAACAGAGTTTTGGTGAAGCATTACAATGAAGTGCAGTCTTTATGACCCCTGGAACATCATATAAGCACTGTTAAATCACAGCTGTCAGGCTGGAGTTGCAAAAAGGATCTCAGAGGCAGTGGCTGTTTTCAGGGAAAGAGATCTCCAGGAGTCAGAAAACTAGAATAATCCTATTTTAGACTTTGAGTCCCTTGCTTCCATTTCTATGTAGTGTCAGTGGGGGCTTGTTGATGATGCCTGTTGCAGATATTATTTGTACATGCTCAGGTGATGAGGAAACTGCTGCATGAAGCAAACAAGCAACTCATACTCCTTCTGCATAGACTCATTACTCTAGCTAAGTTACTCACATACATGCCGTCTGGAAATACTAGAGGTCTTTGATCTTTAAAACTTAATGTTTGAAAATGTAAATGATGCACTTCTTTGATGTGCTTCTTAAATTAAATGGTAATTGTGAAAATTACATTAGGCAGCTTTCCATTTAAGGGTTTGTATTTTTCATTTCACACTATGTTAATTTTAAGCCATGTGTCTTTGCTGTTTTTTCATCATTGAATTCTGGTGAGGGGGAGATCCTTATGTTTATACATGGCCTAATTATCAGCAGTGTATCTATTTAGCTATTAGGTCTTAACATGCAATTTCTGTAACGCTGACACCAGGAATTGTCAGTTTTGCCTGTTTGCCTGTATATTCACAATGAGGGTAATAGGAAGCATTAAGGGTGAGCAACAGAAAACAAAGAGAGTTTGAGCTTTGTGTGCCCAGGGTGAGAGGCTCTGCGTTCTTCACTTCAGGTGTGAGGAAATGCTTGGGCAAATGCTTCACTGCAATCTGGTGGTGTGTGCTCCCAAGCATCTGCTAGCAAAGCAACAGAAACTGTGTCTGGGTCCTACTTTTGTGCTACTGGACTACTTGCTGTTGCCTTTCCACATTACTGTCATCTTCTAATCAAAAAAACTACTGGGTAATTTAGGGCTCCTAAAATGTCAATGAAGCTCATGCAAAGTTCAGTCTTTTCCTTACATCACCTTTCTAATATGTAGTGGATTTGGCTATCTTGTTTACCATAAATGATGATAAAGACTTCTCTGCCTTTGTCTTGTTTTCTTATGAAAGGGGCCTTTGAAGTCTGAGGGCCACACCAAACTGCTAACTGGTAACTCACAAGGTTATTCAAAATCTTATCCGTGCGTAATATGTTCTTTTAAGCTCCTGTTGGTTTAATGCCAAGTAAGAATCAGCTGCTAAAGCAAAAAGAGGTTGTTAATTGCCCCCTCAGTAAAATAACTTTGTATACTTTTCAATTATTAATATTTGTTTAACTACACAGAGATTAAGCTTGTGGAGGAGAAGGTTCAAGGTAGTTAGTGCTGAATGTCTGCCACAACATTTTTAAGATGAACTCATGGCTGGGGGAAGTTTTTTGTTTTGTTTTGAGGTTGTTTTAGGAGCAGGTAAAGATTCTATGTTCCAGATCGAAAACCAGTCTATGAAGTGGGATTTTCTGTTTTGAATATCATCATGCAGACCTTCTGCTGCAGCTCAAGCTACAGTTCCAAAATCTGTCTTGCTTCCTATCTCCTGTGGATTTCCTTTAGTGCTGTTTGTATTAAGTTCAGCATCATGCTGAATTACCATATTGCTGCTTTTTGCTAATTTCCATTTGTATGTGTGCTGGTGGATTTGAGCATTCATCTCCAGTAATTTGCATAGGATGCTGAACAGGCTGATTGCCTTAGTGGCACCCATCAGAGTTTGGAAATTGCCCAGCTGAGGCGAACAGGAACATCTCAACTCGGAGCTGCTTCAGCAGCCTGCATGTGTATTTGAACTTTTTTTCTTTAAGCGTGAAAAAGAGAGAAGATATTTCCACCCAGGGATAAAAACAGTTGCCAGGGAAAAGAAACTTGAAATATCTTTTCCAAAGTTATGGAAATGATTTAGCATCATAGAATCATAGTTAGGGTTGGAAAGGACCTTAAGATCATCTAGTTCTAACCCCCCTGCCATAAGCAGGGA
>NDXB01011290.1:0-18400 GCA_002631895.1 Agapornis roseicollis
CCGGACACTGAGCCATTGACCACAACTCTTTGTGTGCTGCCATCCAACCAGTTCTTTATCCACTGAGTGCCCCACCTATCAAATTGATGTCTCTCCAATATAGAGACAAGGATGTCGTGTGTGGTAAGCACAAGGTCAAACAGGGCACCTCTCCTTGTTGGCTCCTCTATTACTTGCAGAAGGAATTTGTCTTCCACACAATCGAGGAACCTGCTGGATTGCTTGTGCTTGTCATAAAGGCAAAAATATTTTCCTGGAGGCTGAAGCTGACTGGTATGAAAAAAAACCCAAAAAGATGGCATGAAAGATTGAACCAGGATTTTTAAAAACAGTGATATACAAAATAGACCATCAGCTGGAAAAGCCATGGAGTCAGTGCTATTTTCTGGAGGGACAAACACCTGACAGGTTTTATCAGGCACCATTGGCTGCCAGGAGCCAGGTAGCAAGGCTGAAAGAGGGGCTGTGGGCGAACTTCAGACTCTGTAAAGCCTTCATGGCTGTTTTCCTTCCCTGGCAGAGGTTTCATTGTACATGTGTACATTCATAGAAAAGAGTCAGAACATATCTACCATTCTCTTTTTTGGACGATGAACATCCTGTTCCATTTTACTTCACTTTTTTCTCTTATTGTATGATAGCTAAGGCTATAACTAACTAGTTATAAACACTAGTTATCCAACAGGGTTTGACTGCTGCTCTTCCTACAGTACAGCTGAGCTAGAGAACACTGAAAAAGTGGGTTTGAAACTATGGTATTCAAACAACTTAAACTGCATTTAATGTCCCTTTAATAACGCATCAACTATAGCATATGCTCCATCCAGTACATGATGGCACTCTGGAAATACACTGTCAAAATCAACCTGGATGGAGGATTTCCCTGTGGTGTCATCAGGGCTCCAACTTCACCCTCAGGCCTCAACATCATCATGTGGTGATGTCCTCCAGAAAATCCCACTCCCTCTGCCAGACACAACCTAGCAAATCTACAAGACCTGATGATGGTGCTTTGTACTCTGACCCATAAGGTTTATCTGTTCTTTGTGACTACATCATCTATGCTGCTCAGGAGGGCAACACAAACAGGGTTGGCATGTGCTTTATGGATGTTTGAGGCTTTTCATGCGTTCATGAATGACAAAACACTTTCTGTCTGCCTCCTTTCTTTCAGAGGCTTGAAGCAGAGCACAGTGGTGCCTCTCTGCCTAGGAATCCACAACTGAAAGCTGCAGCAAGAAAAAGATATTTTCACGGAAGTCATACACTGCACCAATGACAGTAGTGATGAAAGCAAGAGCTAAAACAAAGAGGCTGAGACTGACTGTATGGCTTCATGATCAGGACAAAGCAATGTATCCAGAACTGACCTTTTTGCTTCCTTTTACTGCTTGACTCTAGAAATAACCCAGGTAGCAGTGCGTAATTCAATCGCACTGGCAAGTTTATTCTCCTGCTATGTTACAAGGGCATGGTAGCCACCAACAATAAAGTTAAAGTAAATGTCAGGAGGCCAATGAATTGCTGAAGCAGACATTTGTTCTGATCTTCCATCAAGCACAATAACTCTAATGGAAGCTAATAGAGGGTTGTAAAACCTAATACCATGATGCAAGCAGGCAAACACCCAATGTACGGTTTGAGCACAGCAGGAGAAAGAAATGCAGCAAGTAATAATCCTTACTTCACTTAGAGAGACATGAAAGCAAGCACAGCATTTTCCTACCATCCTCTCTGGCTTGGCTGAAATCTCTCCAGGGGACCCATCACCCTTCTTCCTGACCAGCTTGGTCCCAGCAGGTGATAGAAGAGGGTACTTTTGGAAGGCAAAGCAGATTAGGAATGAAGACACACTGATCAGGCATGAACCCTGGCTGACAAAGTAGCATTTCCAGCCATTTTATAAGCTGTTCTGCGGCTGTGGATGCTATTGGATAGATGGCCAAGGAGGACCCAAACACTGGGAATGCAGGACAGCTGAGCTGCAGGGTGTGATTACCTCCAAAGTATGGCTGGCTTTCTGCTTCTTCTAGCTGTTCCCACAGCAGCAAGAAGTGGAGCTGGCTTTGCTGAGAGGAGGAAAGCTTATTTTTCAGCTTTAGATAGGTGCTGGGAAAAGTCTATAAGACTGAGGCAGAGAAGTGTCCCATCCACAGGAAGGATGTGAGAAACCAGTGCCTGATTTATGGGTGGATCAGTCTCCAACTCTAAGCACAGCAATGATTTCCAAGCCTCTTGCTTGGGCAGGAAAACCAAGTGGTTATCGATTATTTCATTAGTAATTTAGAATGTGTTTGCTCTAAGTATCTTATTGAATGCAAATCCAGCACATGCCCATAGGCAAGCCTGGCAGAGCTTTCCTCTCAAAAGTCATTTCTGGAAAGTCTTCGTGTTTTTCTAGCAGCTCTCAATAGAGGTTGGGACATATATTCCAAGACCCCAGTCGATTACTACTTAGGCATCAAATACTGGATCCAGGGTTATTTGGCAGATTCCTACAGTCTTCCCACCAACTGGTAGAAGCTTCCCAAAGCTGAACATAACTAAATTCCTCCACAAAAATAATAACAATTAAAACAAACTGACTATCTCCAGTCCCAATTTTAACGTGCTGGGCATTTCTGTAAACCTGACTCTCCAATTGTAGCCTGCTTTGAAAGCACATAGCAAATTAAATGGGGGTCATTTCTTATGCAAATGATAGCTGGGGTTTCAAATAAAATAAACCTAACCTTGATGGAGATTTCATCAGTGCACACTATTATTTCCCTCTGCTAATGGCTAACTGCCTAGACATCTTCACCGAGCAGCAAAAGGTCTCCCAGCTGCCTTCGTGAATTATAGCTAGTGTAAGTAATATTAACCCCTCCAGGATAAGTATGTGGGTCATAAAACAAGAGCTGCACAGCTGCTAATACCAGCAAAGGCAATTTTTATTAATCAGCTAGCTGAGTGCATGGCAGGAAAGCTGCCCACCCTTTCACATGGGACAGAAGGACCACAGGCTTTGTAATGGCTGTGCCATGTCACAGCAGCCCCATGTTAATTAATATCTTCCCTCATCTTTGGGGAGGGAAAGGTATAAATATATATGGCACAATATAGTGGTGACCAGGAGTGTATGTGCTACTGATTCACAGGTTGCTGTACTTCAGTTAAGATGGGAAACAGGGAGGAGAAAGCCAGAGAATCTAGTCTGTAGGGTCACCCCGTCCTGTTCACCAGCAAGCACTGGCTCTCTGGGAGTGCTGTGTTGCTCCCACACAGCAGCACAGCTAGTCTGCAATGCTGGGATTCGCTCACTCTGGCTAAAGGAGCGAATAAATCCCCACAGATTGCAGTAATAAGGATTCAGCCCACAGACTCTGTGGCGTAAACACACATCTGGTCTTCTTTTGTAATGAAATCAGCTGAAAGCACCACTGTGCATTAATAACAAAAACGTTCAACATATTGCTATCAAATAAGCTCTGCTTGTCTTGAACTTCTATTGTCACATGTTAATGCACTTTTAACACTGATAAATGATGAAGTGCTACAAAACATTCATCAAGGGACTTAAGAGTCAAAAGATATGCATTACTGCAGCACTGTTTTCTATTCCACCAGTTCTTTTACAATTTGGGCAGAAGTTGAAAACAGAAAGTCAGAAGTGCAATGCAAACATTTCATATTGAGCCTGCCTTTCTTTGGTAAAGATTTCTCAACTATAGGGTTTATTCTGTGCTTGCATGGCATGAGAAAATCCTTGGGGATGCATGAAAGGGAAAGCTTCCTTGTGCAGTAAGTTGGTATTTTCCACATGACCACCCACCTCCTCCCCTCTTTTCCTCCTTTTCTTGACACAAACAAGAACCACTGTTCACTCTAGTTTAATTTTGCTCTACAGTCCCTCTCATTTGCCTCTCCTTCACCCTCTTTGAATTAATTTCTATCACATATTTACAGTCTTGCTTTCTTCTTACAATTCCTCATTACCTAGCATGGCTCATGCTTTATATGTTGGTCACTTTGGGTTCCCTGTTGTGAAAACAACCAGGGAGCTCAGAAAGGTCAGTGCATAGGCTCACTGTGGTCAACACACGGGAAGGATCTTACCTTCTGAGTGATGTGGTTGATCCAGGGAGAAGAACAGTTGCTGAGATCAGGTCCTTGGGGCTCCCAAATACCATCTGGCGCAAGACACCGGAAGGTTGCAACACCTGGAAAAGGAAAGCCATTGTGTTCAGTGTTATCAGTTGCATTTTGCACCCAGGCCCATGTTACAGGCTTTATTTCACAATGATACAGATACCTCATGCAAAGCATGGGAGCTTAGTAGTGCTTAGGACCTCAATAGGACCCTTCCAAGTCATTTCAGTGTCCTAGTCTCCCATCATCTTGGCCCTAAGACATGAAAGACCCATGAGGTAGCTCAAGGACATTATCTCCATTTTGCTGGAGACCATGGACGGAGGTTTTTGCCTTAGTCCAGGCAGGAAAGATGTCAGGGACTAAGAAATCAAAGCTGCATTTCAAACACTGAGCCAGCACCTTAAGTGCTCTGTTCCACTGCTGGTGCCCTGGGATCAGACCCTGTGCCTCAACTTCCATGTTGTTTTATGTAGATTTTACTGCTCTGAATCATCATTGAACCATTTGGGTGGAAACATACAAAAATTTAAACACTATGAATGCCAAGATGTAACATTGGGCTTTACTGTCCACCCTCTGCTGTCAAGAGAGACTTCACAGGAGAGTTTTGTTTGGCAAGGGCCGCCCTAGATCCCTGCTGCAAAAGACAGCAAAGGACCTCAAGCCCTTCCAGACAAAGAGAAATGCATGTGAAATGGTGCAGTTAAAGATCTTTAAAAAGCAAGAAAGCCTGAATACGTGGATTGGAGTCTGTGTTGTACAAACTGCAGAGCCAAACTTTTCAGCAGAGGAGTGAATGGCAAGGCTAGGTCTGATGGTAGTGCTGACTGAAACCAGTGAGAGTTTGCTTATGCCTTCCAAGGGAGCTGGAAGAAGCTCAGTGCTAATATACCGTGGCTTTTAACAAGTCACATGAATCACTGAAATTAGAGATGTGGAAGGCTTCTTACCATCCCCTATCAAAAAGTTGGGTTATCTTCTAGTTTTCTTAGCTATTTTCATCCAGCTCTCATGCCTAGAACAGGGCTCCCTGCATCTTTTACCTCTCCTTTTCCTCTTCTCCTCTCCATTCCTTTCCACAGTAACAGTGCAGACTCTCCTTTCCCCTCTCTGGAAACCACATAACACTTTTGGAATTATTTTTACCAAATGGGGACGGAAAGGTAGCAAAAATGGTCTTTACCTATTCTCACGACTGATGTCTTTCCATGCCCATCACACTTTAACATATATTTTTATCAGTGTGACCTCTCCAAATTCAACAGAGAGTCAGTATTCATATACACAGGTGTAAATTTAACAGAGCCTCCTCTGCAAGCCAGATCCTTTCATCTCTTATTTTCATGCAATTTTCTCCAACTTCCGATTCCTTCTTGGCAAGCAGCTTTTCAGCTGGACACCAAGACTCACTTGAAAAACAAATACTTTTAGAAACCTGCATTTATTAAAATGTGGCACACCGAGCCATATGCCAAACCCCATTCTTTATTTGACTATGTTTTCATTTGGACAGAAAATTTCAAAAAGCAGTCTTTTGGAAGAAAACAAGCGGGGGGGAAGAGTAGAAGAAAAGGAGAAAAATCCAATAAGCAATAAACCATTTTGAAAGATTTGGCTTTGTTTCCCCCCCTGCTTTCTGTGCTGATCATACTGGATGCTGTCTGCAGGCTGAAAAATCACTCACACTGGTTCAGAAGTGCTCCAAAACACTGGCCACAACCTTTGAAATTTAAACACTGCAGCAAAGAGCTTCAAAATGTAAGTTTTGTTTATTTCTCCCCCTTCCCTCCTCCACTCTCAAACAAGCAAGGCATTGGCCATCAACACATCAGTCAACCAGCCCAGGATCTACAAATACAGGCAAAACCAGAGATAGCAGGCACATTGTACATGACTTCTGGAAGCAGAAGCTTTTATAGCACATCAACCTCTTTTGGCCAGAGTCTGGGATGCTAAAGATCCTGCACAATGCAGTCAACGTATTTTGGACCCAGCCAGCTGCTTGCCACAATTCACCAAAGCAATGCAGACCTGACAGAAGGCATCAGTGTGATCTACTGAGGGAAGCACGTGTGCCAGAGGGGCCTGAGAGCAATCCCACTGCACACTCACAGTATCCCATGGGCAATCAGAGACAGCTTGCTGTGTTCTCCCATCCCTCAACTCACCTATAGAGCCCATAGGACATGGCTGCTTTGCCACCTGTCCCTGCCGAGTTCGAGACCACATAATATCACGGGCTTCCATGGGGTCGCAGCTCTCTGCACCAGCTGGCGGCAGCTGGGAGGAGGCAGGTGGGAGGTGAGTGGTCATTTCATCGGGGACATCAGCCATGGGTGATGGCGTGCTGGTGCTCCTGTTCCTCCTGCCCGAGGCTGAGGTTGTGGTGGGGCGGCTGCTGCTGCTGGTGACCATCCGTGCTGTAGTGCTGGCTGTGGTGCTCCCTGGGCTTAGAGCCCCTGATGTTGACACTCCTGGAACAAAGGCGTAGCTGATTAAAAAAAGAAGGGAAACAGGGATTCAAGCCAATGTCCCAGGGATGTCCCCTCTACCTCTGTGGGGTGTAGTTGGAACTACAGCGAATGCAAGGCTTGCTTCACAGACACTTTTTAGATAGAAGCTGGAGCACAAAGCAAGCAATGCACACAGGAGGATAATGACTGCTGGAGCACAACCGATTTTCCAAAAGCACTAGCATCTGATGAAAATAAAGCAGCACTTTACACACTCACCATTTTTCTTCCTGGCATTTTAATGTAAAAATCTTATTTTCCATCTTTTAGGGAACACCTAGCACAGAAGTGCTTTTAATTTTTTAGTGTTACTGAAGACCCAGCTGGTTTGGACAGAAAAATATTTTCCATGGTGTAATAAAAAAAAAAAAAACCCCCACACCAAAAAAAATNTTTTAATGTAAAAATCTTATTTTCCATCTTTTAGGGAACACCTAGCACAGAAGTGCTTTTAATTTTTTAGTGTTACTGAAGACCCAGCTGGTTTGGACAGAAAAATATTTTCCATGGTGTAATAAAAAAAAAAAGCCCCACATCACAAATGCATTCCCAAAACAGCAATGCACAACGGGATGAACATAAGACTGTTCTCCAGAGCAAGCTGCTCATTTTCCCTCAGGTTCATGCCTTGCTGCTTCATCCCAACAACAGCGCTTGACCCCTTGAGCTGTAGGCCATGTGGCAGATGCAAAGGTGCATGTCAGCCTAGCCAAATCTCCAGAGTTTAATGCTCAACAGGCTATTTAATTTAAAACCTGTGATGAACAAGCAGCAAAAGGTGGAGAACCTGCTTTAGAAATGCATTAACCCATCCTACAGTCCATCCTACAAACACATCCTACACCCTATAACCTACAAACATCCTGCAATAGCTCCCCTAAATACTGCAGGTGGTGAACATTGAAGGATGCCTACCTTACAATTACCTTAATTTGTCTCCTATTTAGATCAGGGTGCTTGAGTGCAGACTGGAGCTTCCTGGGGATTTTTTTATGTCTTGACCTGAAATCTCAGGTGGGAAACGAGGTTGGTTACCTCCAATTGCTCCTCCATTGCCCAAGCCGTGTACAGCTTGTGAAGAAGCCTGCTTCTCCCATCTCTTTTGCCTCTCCCAAAGATAAGCACCTTCCTGCTTCTCCCAACATAAAGTTTTTACTCCAATTAAATGCCCCCTCAATCCCTGCCTGAGGAAACACTGGGGCTGTCTGGGAAAGACAGGTAAGGAAGCCACATGAATAGGCTTTTCTGATCCTTGTCTGATACTATTATCTCCTTAACTCTCATGCCACAACATTTCCCTACCATCCCACCTCTTAGAGCATCAAAAATCCCTCACAGTCACAGTTGCTCCATGTCCACCAACACAAACTGCAGTTTCTATATTAAATACAGCCAAGTGCAAACCCCAGCCTAGCCAGAAATTAAAATGTGAGAATCACCCTGTCACCCCAACGACCAGCCTCTTAACTATCCAGCTGTGTGAGCAGGCTCATCCTGCAATCTCCTGAGAGTGGAAATTGTCCTCTCTTCTACGTCCAGTGAAGACAACCCCACTCACTATTTGTGCAATACTAGCAAAATATTATAATATTATTAGTATAAAACTATATTATTATAATATTATATTAGTATAACATTATAATGTATGTTTATAATGACATTCCTGTCACTGGAGTTCATTCACGCCAATCTATTTCAAACACAGAGAGGCCTGCCTTTAGTGCAAAATAGAGGGTTTTGTTATTTATGTAATTTAAGTCCATGGTGCTGTGAGCAATTCTGCTCCAGAGTAATCAATAACACAGCACTCGAAGCACGCACTTCCTCTGGTTTTATGTAATTTTACTCCAAGCCTGAGACAACCACCCTCAAACTTTAAAATTCAGCAGCATCATACACATAATTTTCTGAGGGATCAGTATTTTTCAAGAAAATATTCAGTTTAAAAATCTCAGCTCTACTCTCCTTGGGAAAACTCCAGCCTCAAAAAGGTGAGCAACACTGCAACTCCAAGAAGTGCAATGCAAACTCCTACAGACATTGACAGATTCCTTCTAGTTTTTGCTCAAAGTTGTGCTAGATCAACAAGAAATTGTGGAGAACTTTTGCAGATATTTTTCAACAGCAGGTACATGAGTGCGTATTTTATTTCTTCATAGTAATGATTAGCCCAGTAGATAGCAACCTGCAAATTCCCCCATTCACTCATGCAATAACAAGTTCTTTTCCATTTGCGAAACAGCCTATGCTTGTACACTACAGGCAGAGGTACCAAGCAGATACAGCAGATTTAGTTGCAAAGCCAAAACTAGCAAACCTTCCCTTAAAATAATTCTTACAGTCATTTGTGAGCATATAGAAACATATCCTGAACACCCTGGAGTTTCCTTTGATCCACACACAGGGATGCTGCATTTTTGAGTTTAGTTTTCTTTGACAATCATTGAATATCTCTTGGCATGTTGTTTTTGGAATAGCTCTGACAAGTTTACTGTAGCAGCGAGACAAAGGGATTTAATGGCATTTTCCTTCAGTCACAAAAAGAGAGTTGCTCTATCTTTAATAAACCCCTTGGCACTAGAATTGAAATCTCTTTGAGGGCTTGTTCTTCCAGGTTTTTTCTTGTTCAACCGGGCTTTCTTGCTGCTTTTAATAATAAACACCTTGGCTATTTACATAGCACAAATTATAAGAAGAAATAAAAGAGCTGCCATGAAGTGGCCTAACGGAGTGAGATGAATGGGGTACTACTGAATTCAGTTCAAAGGTCTGATTATTTAGCAAGTCAGTTTGGTAATGAGCCCCAGCAAACATGATTGCCATGCTAACACCACCTAGTTTCACCTGCCCCAGGCAGCACCGTTGCTGATTTTCCTCACAGAACTGTGTGCTTTAAAACAAAGTTAATTGGTAAGAAGGGAAAGAACAAGACATCAGGATCATTTACATATAAATGATTCTCAAATCCAAGCAAAACCATGAAAAGAAGACTGCAATCTGTGAAAAATTACCTAAATCCTACAGCACAGAACAGAGATCAAACCTCCAGCTTAACTCAGGCTGCCAATAAACTCTGAATTTTTAACTCAGGTAAAACAGCATTGCAGCAGCACTTTAGCAGAAGGATTATTCAGATAATACTTCCTAACACAATCTTTGCTCTTAGGCAAGTGCTAACCTTTAAAAATCATCAACACTATTACAACTAAAAATGTATAAACTCACTATTACAACTAAAAATGTAAAATCACCAACGCTATTGCAACTGAAATAGACAATAAATAAATTCTGGTTTTACTACTTGTTTTTACCATGCATTGCCATAACAAGACTTTCAAGACAGCTTTTGGATAAGACTCAGTTTTTACTCCTAGGCTTCAAATCCAAGACTTTGCAGACTTCCATTCCATGATGCACAGCACTACCTCAAAGTGGTATTTCACAGTTTTTCTTCCCTGCTCTATCCAGAGAGCTGGCACTAATAGCAGAAGGCTAAGTTTTGCCATTATTCAGCCTAGAGCTGCAGCTATAAGAAAAAAGAAACAAAATCCAAAGCATTTCCAGCATCCCCGGGGGAGTAATTGCAACTCCCAGAGGAACTTCTCTACTCCCAACACATTGACTAGCAAGAAAAAGAAATCATTAGGTTTTTCTCTTCTTCCTTTTATTTCCCAAACTTTACACAGAGCTCAGGCTTCTGGAGGAGGAATTTGGGTGGAAGGAAAATCATGAGAGATTCACTCATAGGGAAAAATCTGTCCTCCTCACCCCCTTACCCATTCCTTGTTTTCCCCTTTCCTGGCCTAACATGACAAAATGCACTATTGACCTAAGACCAGTGCTTCATATCTGCTAGCAGGAAAATCCAGTCTGCCTACCTCTTCCTGGTGCTCCCAGACATGGGACACTGCTTTCCCAGATGACTCTGACTAGTGTTTTCCTATTGCAAAAGCAGCTTTTATTTCAAGCAAGGCTACTTGTGATCGCTACTAAACTATCTTTTTTCTCATAGTTTTCTTCTGGCACCTAAGTATCCAGCCTATGACCTAGTCTATTCAATAACTGAAAACCTTTTTTAAGAGATGTCATGTGTTTTCTGTCCCGTGAATGAAGACAACTGGCTGCCCCTGGAGCACAAATTGAAGACAAGATTTCCTGGGTGAGGTTCACTGGCTTTTCCTAGGTAACAGGTGACAGAAGACATCTGTCAGGCTCCCCCCTGGGGGTTGCAATCCAAAGGTTTAGCCTGATGGCTATGAGCCAGTGTTTGCTCATGTAACTGAAAAGAGAGGCCACGCTCCAAGTTTCATGCAAAAGGTCCAAGCAAACCATGATGACTTCACTGTCCAGAGAGTTCTGTGCTCCTGAGCCTGACACTTAAGCAGATGTGCTGAGGTGCCAGTGGCCGAGAGCCCGTGCCTGTTCCCTGTGCTGCAGCTGGTGCAATGCTTGAGCAACTGAGGTACAACTACTCCAAGTTCAGCATCTCAATCATTTGGATACAGCAATCCCTCTTGAGCACATCTAGGCTGCATTCACAACTATTTCCACACGTTGCTGCTGTGCTAAGACAAATGAACATTGCCAGTTTCAGTAAGGCTGTGAGAAACACAGAACCTGAAGATGCCTCCCTACCTCTCTGCTAGTTTTGCCCTTTTCATATCTGTCAATCACATCCTTTGCTTACATGGAAAAAGAATCCCCTTTTATCACTTTTTTTTCTACTGAAAGAAGGTACAAGTTGTATTTACATAGCAAATAAGAAGGTTTAGGCACCTCTTGAAAGAAGCAGCACAAAAAAACCCAAAACCTAATACAGTTGGAAGATTATATCACAGCTGTCTTTCTTTTCCCTGCCACATAAACATATCTCACGGGAATTAGTTTTCCACAAGCATTTTCAAAAGTATTTCAGAACATTTGCTGAAGCTCCATAGAAAAGAATTATTATCTAAAATAAATATATTTCAATTTTCATTTCCCCTTTTTTTGGGGGAGTGACTTTTCACTAAACTCACAGCAAGGTGACAGAAAAGGATGACTGAAGTCAAGAACCATGTACGTTGAGCCTTGCACCCCTGGTACCATCCATAAGAGCTGCACAAACAGGTACCCATCAACACAGCTGTTAAAACACTGGTAGATTGCAACACTATACTGAGTCTACACTACAAAAGACATCACCCTGCAAAAACATTTCATGATGGTTGTCTGCAGAAGACCAAAAGCCACATGCTAGTGCCACCCAGGAACTGTGGGCCAGAGAATCAACAAGGTAAGATTAACCCCTAAATTATGCACAGCTCCTTCCATGTGTTTGAGAGAAACTGATTTATTTTTACTGCAGGGGAAGGCTAATCAGGCTTCACATCAAACAGCTCCCCCCTGTGCTCACACATGCCATTATCTGGGGAAGCTGAATCAGAATTGTGTGCCAACGTAGAAGTTCACAGTGATTTTGGAGAGGTTTGAGTTGTGGGTTTTGTTGCTGCAGCTTTATTGAATGAGACTGACAAAAGACTCACAAAAAACATTGGTGGGAAGAAAAAGTTAGGTAAGCACTGGCCCCAGAGTGTTCCACATGGCATGTTGTCTTCAACAATGGAATAGATATGTAGCTCTTCTTTTTGCTCTCTCTTACTCATGTCTGAAATAGCAGAGGAAGAGGATGCTGCATCTGAGAGAAGAAAGGTCCATTCCCTTGTGGACTGCTGCCAAATGGAAAAACCCTTTCTGGATTTTTTTTCCAACCTCTTTCAATAGCGGATCAGTTTTTATGCCCAAAGCTACTCTGCCCACACGTGACTACACTGTTTGGCCTGGGCAGATGGTGTGGTGGATTTGGCGAAATGCTGAATTCCCTGTACTAGGGGAAAACCTACAGCGGTGGTCCAAGGCATAATGTAAACTCAGCTATTTCAACGCACTTCAAGCTGGAATCACTTAAGACTCTGAGTTTTTTCCTCTGAATCTCAGTTTGAGCATTTAACATAAAACAACAAAGAATGAGAACTGAAGTGTCCATAATCATTGCAACTGGCTCAAGTCCAATCAATCTGCCCCCAACTCTTCCTTTCTCATTGCACCACAGCTCTCAGCAAGACAATACATTCAAAGCAGCCACCACATGGGACCAATTTCCAACAGCCAAAAAATACGTCTATCAGAGCTCCTTTGAATTAAAACTCTACAGTTCTGACAATGATCAGCTGTTTATTACACGTGCCAGTTTGCTATGGAAAGGTCATTTTGTTAAAAACATTCCTGCTATTATTGCAAACTTCCATGTTTTGCCTGAAAAAAATAAGAACCCAAGCAGCAGCCTGTTTGTGGGGTGGTTTGGGGTTTTCTTTCTTTGTTTGGTTTTTGTGGCTTTGTTTCTGTGAAGTATCAACTTATATGCTTTTGTGGGACTTCTGTGTGTGTGTGTGTGTGTGTGTGTGTGTTTAAGCACTTCATACGTTTTTTGGCTCTTAGTGTCAGGTCCCCTGTTTAAATGTCATTTGAGTAAAAGAAGCTACTTTTTTCTTTTATGCTTTTCTTCTCTGACCCATTCTTCTCCAAGAAATTACTGTATCAGTCATAAAATAGCTTACTTCAGAGACATCAGACCATGTTTTGCAGGTCAAAAAAAGTGATCCTGCCCCTCTACTCTCTTCTAGTGAGACCTCACTTGGAGTATTGTGTACAGTTCTGGTGTCCTCAACATAAAACAGACATGGAGCTGTTGGAACAAGTCCAGAGGAGGCCCACAAGGATGATCAGGGGACTGGAGCATCTCCCTTATGAAGACAGGCTAAGAAAGTTGGGACTCTTCAGCCTGGAGAAGAGAAGCCTCCTAGCAGCCTTCCAGTATCTGAAGGGGGCCTATAGGGATGCTGGGGAGGGACTCTTTCATTAGGGACTGTAGTGACAGGACAAGGG
Organism: Agapornis roseicollis; assembly: GCA_002631895.1. Lineage (NCBI taxonomy): Eukaryota > Metazoa > Chordata > Aves > Psittaciformes > Psittacidae > Agapornis > Agapornis roseicollis. The sequence continues at coordinate 13,572 of NDXB01011290.1, forward strand.
GTAACGGGTTCAAACTTAAGCAGGGGAGGTTTAGATTGGATATAAGGAAGGTCTTTACTATAAGGGTGGTGAGGCACTGGAATGAGTTGCCCAGGAAAGTTGTGAATGCTCCATGCCTGGCAGTGTTCAAGGCCGGGTTGGACAGAACCTTGGGTGACACGGTTTAGTGGGAGATGTCCCTGCCCATGGCAGGGGGATTGGAACTAGATGACCTTAAGGTCCTTTCCAACCCTAAATATTCTATGATTCTATGTTTCAAATGTCACTGGCATGGGGTTACAGCACATTACTATATATAGCAATACCAGGAAATTAAGTGGTACAGCACAGGAGCATCAGTTGTTGTCTTCACTATAGTCATCTTCTATGAGAAGCCAGTTCCTAAAATCCTCAGTTTTCCTACTCGGGACCTCTGACAAATCCACTTTTGTGAAACAATTGTACCCTCTTGTGACTTGGTGCCCATTCAATGTGGGCATTAATGCCACATTGCTCTTTCCAGGCTTTGCAACTGATTCTGAATATTCAGGCAGAAGTTTAACTGGACCATCATGCACAAGACACAAAAATTGAGCATTTTGTTCAGTATCATGCTGTAATGCTTTTAGAAATGCAGACAAACTATGCCCATAGGAGGCATGGTAAACAGGAAAAGATTACAGAAGAGCTGATCTAATAGACAGTAGATCAGGATTTATTACAAATTGAGTAATCTAATACGTTTGAGAGTTCAGTTCAAGAGCTATATTCAGGCAATCTTGCTTCAAATCGTGCTAGTTCTCAAAAATGCTGTCATACATTGTTATTTTGAATTTGTGGATTTGGATGTTGTCCTGGGTATAAAATCTGACTACTACTATTTTTTTTCTCTTTAATCCACATGTTATTTCATAAAGAAAAAAAAGCAAGCTTACAGTCTCTTTTTAAGGGCACACCAGCTGCATATTATTACTGAATGTATGGAGTGAACTTCTAACCTTCTAAACATTCTCTGTCCCCTGGCATGGTTCACTTCTATCAGAACCACTGGTGCAGATCTTATACACTGTCTTCCAACCTGAATCCTTCAAACTCTATTAAAGAGAAGCCTGTTAGGAATTCCCCAGTATCCCATTGTTAGAGAAATCACTTTTGATTTCAATAACAGGTGCTGTCAGTTTTTTATTCAGACCATGTTAGAGTGCAGACATGTGAGCACTACACTTTCAACTTTAAGAGCTTTACTGGAGGCTGAGATTGCCAGGTTTGTATTTATTTTTTAATCTTTTAATTAAACCACATATATGTTCTACCCATGCAAGCTGAAAAACATCTTTTAGTTTCTATGCAGAACAAGCACATGCATAGCTGCAAGGAGGGAAAACCAAATTTTCCTGTCTGTAGCTTCATCTAATGTACATTTCCTGCCTTTTGCCTGCACTTTGCATCTTTAATTGCGTAACTTGCATGTGCTCTGCTGAGGCAGTGCCAGATGGAGCCGGTACTTCTCCAGCAGTTCTCCATCTCTGCATTTGCAATGAATGGGAGCAAGTGCAGGAGTCATAAAATAACTATTCATACCCTACCATTTTCTGAGGGCCACAGACAGCTTATATAACTATCCAAAACATTTCTTCAGTTGTGAGCTACAAACACAAGTTTAATAACAGAAAACTATCATCTTCAAATAGCCTCTGCTCATCTGTCTGTGTAATATCTCCAATCTAGATGTTAGTCAGCAAGATGGCCAATTGCATTTGGATAAATGCCTTGGACTCTTTTAAACATATCATAATCTGCCTGTGAAATGGCTGGATAGTTGCTTTCCAATTTGTGAAATGGTTCAAATGCTGTAAATAAAAAAGAAATTGGACAGCTTTCAAAAGGACAGATTAGACTTTCCAATTCTCAGTGACTCAGTGCTTCTAAGCTACACTCCTGTGATCACTGTATTAATATTTAAAACATAATTGTGTTATACTGTTATCTTGAGGAAGAGGGCATAGTACAAATGAACCTAAAAACACAGCCCAATGGAACTACAAGAAGTCAGCTCCCTGGCCCTACAACACATGATTGTGCAAGAGGTATAGGTGGAGAGGTGGGTGGAAAGCTGACTGACCCTGCTTTCTCCTGTCTACTTTGGAAGATTAAAATCACAGAGGCTACTTTTTGCATTTAATATGCATCTCCCTTACACCACGTGTATCACACCTTGATCTCAGCTGCTACGAGGCTTGGGATTTGAGGTCCCTCCCAGTTTTGTATACCATTGCTGGGATTCCAGAATATCCCCAATACTCACTGGTTTACGTGCAAACACATTCTGGGAGTGGGCTGGTCAGCTAAAATAAAAGAGGGGAAAAGGAATAAACCATGAAAAATGAAGGTGGAGCTAAGTTTACTTATACCCTTCTTTCTCTAACATGTTAGGATTGATTTCATCAGCATGCAGGTGGTACAGCATTCCCAGACATGAATTGGAGACCTGAAAGCAGGGTTTGCTGTCTGTACAGTAGATCCTGTCTGTACAGCATCCTCTAGAGCAAGAGGAATGATAAACCTGCCAGCAAAAGATCACCTTTTGTTTTTCACCAAACCCATCTATTTCCTCCTCTTGCTCAATCCACTGGTTATTTCAAACCTGATTCAAAAAACTAAATCCTTCTCCAAAGCTGCCAAGGTGATTTCTCTCTCCAGAGCACCTGCTTCACTCAGTCTCTTACTGCACTGGATTCTATGTTATTTATTTCTTCTATCTATTCTTGCTCCTACAAGAAAACCAGCCTGAACTATGCAGAGAGCTGACCACTAAACCCAGCAGAAATAGGGAGATGCTGAGACGTTTATTCTCATCCTTTGAGCATGCTCTGGTGCACCTCAACGTGGGTGTGCAGATGTCAAGACCCCTCCTGTAAATCAGATGGCAGGCATGGACTCAGCCTCTTGGCAGCATCTTGTTTTGGAGCTTGGATCAGCTCAACCCTCTCCTCATCACATGTCAGTGATTTGCTTTCTGGCCCTGGAAGGGAGGAAGGGAACAAGCCTGTGCTAAAAAAAAATCCTAAGAAGCTGACAAAACTCCATTGTCAGTATATCAATATTGAGCTACTTTCAGAAATAAAGCCGTTTTCCTAACAAACCATAAAACACTGTTTAGCTCCCTTCCAAAACTCTTTATTACTTATGGAGAAATGTCAATATTTTGTAAAGCTCAATTCTAATAGCTGTATTCATGTTGGCTCAGGGATCTGCCTAAACAATACTTAACTATAGAACTGGTGTCTAAATTTGTTTTATAAATATCCGATGTTCTGCAGAGGCTTTAACAATGCGAGCATCATTAATATTACGAAAAAACACATTTGCTTCAATAGAGCGGATTTATAGCAAATAAACAAATTGTGAAATATACAGGAATTTTTAAAGTGAAATGAACTGGGTAACATTTTCAAGGCTCTCTACTTACGGACACAGGGAATTTGGTATACTTTTAAGTCCACACTAATGTCCTAAAAATCCTAGCATGCAAGCATCCCTCACCTGTGTCACAAAGGCTAGTTTTTTGTTGAGGGAGGGCACTGGGGTGCTAGTAGTGATGTTGAATATGCATTCATATACCTCAGCATCCCAAGGAGATTGCAAAGATCTCCAGCCTGAAGATACTGCCATGGCTAGTCATCTCAGCTGAAAAGTCACAGCGGAAAGCTCAGAAGCAGGAAGGAACAGCATCCAAAAATCAGAAAAGAATTCAACCTAACCTGTTTGGCTCTTCATCATTAAGGAATATCAGCTCCCATGCAGTCAGCTTCGGCTGAGATGTAGTTTCAAACTCTTACACAAGCGGTTGACGACCATATGACAGTACATAAGTCTAAGGTGGAAAAACTTTCAACACTTGTTTCTAGCATTACATTTGTCAGCTTTCAAATTATTCTTGTCAATGGCTGGTTGAGACCACCATATTGCCATATAAGCATGTTTTCCTTGTGAAGCAGAGGAATATACCCATTGACCTTGTAGGACTTCGAAATGGGCCCACAGAAAACAAAAACATAAGAAAAACTTACAAGAAAGTTAATATTAGCATGGAAAAGCAAAATATTTTCGGTCAAAGCACGTCCAGTGCACATACTTTAAAAAATACACCTGCTGTCTAGCTAAATATGAATGTATCTTCATATGACTGTAAGATTGAAAGGCATAACAGAAGACTGGGAGGGAAAGGAAGAAAAATAGTAGCCAAGCAATCTGTACCTGATTCTAAAATACAGCATAGATCCTTATATACTTATAGTTAGTATTGGATAAAACTACTGCTACAATGCAGGGCTAAAGAGCTGCTGTATACTCCTAGCACATGGCCTAAACCTCATTTTACAGTTCTCAAACATAACATAAAATAAATGCATCAGTCTACAAGTCTATTTCTCCTCTCTTCAGCAACAAATATGTTGACATGTTTTTGTTTTGTACAAAGCAGATACTTTAGTACATGTGTTGAGACCTGTAATGTTATTAGCCAGGAGCCTTTCACATGCATGCATCAAGAAGTTTCATCAACTTGCACAGAAGAAGTATATTAGTTTCTCTAGTCATTGCAGCACTTTACGGGTACTAAAACCCTTAAAATCCCTAATATTCTACATTATGCAGCCAGAGCTCATTTTACACTAACGCTGACCCAAAATCTCGCTCACTTATGTAATCAAAAGCAACTCTTCTTCCATTAGCTTAAATGTAAATGAGAAAAAGCATGCATCTGAAGCAGACAGAATAATTTATAATGAGAGGAGCTGTCAGGCCAGGAATACTAAAAAAAAAAAAAAAACCAAAAAAGAGCGTAGAAC